>JAOBYF010035123.1:0-12834 GCA_025403605.1 Parazoanthus darwini
CCCAAGCTTCGATCAACCGAGCCGCCATGTTGGACGCGCGAGCAAAAGAAAGACACCACATTACATTTCGGGTTGATGTTACATTTTGCTTCAATTGTTACGTTTTGCGGCGTAACATTGTTTGCCCCTTGCCAGTGACTTCTTGCTCTCGTGTCCAGTCCCTCTTGTTAGCTCTACGCTTGTGTTGCGTCGCTCGTGAATCCCATAAAATGCGTTGCAATAAATATATTTCAGGAGAGATATGCTTTTCAGCTTTTTAGTAAAATCCTTTCGACCTTCTAGGCTTTTGTTTTCCATGAAAGTTGGCCTTAGTGCATATCCTATAAACACTATCAAGTCATTCTTTAAGTCAGTTAACGACAAGTCTGAAGCCTATGTTTGATTCTAGTCAAAATATTGTTCGCTTGTTGAAAATCTGTTCCTGTTGAAATCAATACGGGATAAGTATTTCGATAAATTTTTAGTCGAATCTCTCTTCATGAAAATTTATGCTTACAATAACTGGGCCCAATATGCTGCGGATTTGAGACTGTTTCTCAGTTCCTGTTTTGTCTCGATTGCCCCTCACACGTCATTCTGGCTGAAACATTGTCCATTAACTGTGTTTGTTTGCTTTCTGTTTGCATTTATGCGGACATAAACTTCCTTTATATTCATTGGTATCATGTCAATTTTCAAGAAAGCCAGATATTTAAGTCTTATAATCATTATTATCAATTGCTTCATGCGGTTTTGGTTATATTGCTTTCTACTTCAAATCCAATAGGGTTATGATCAATAACCATTGAACAATCGTCCACATGTCCGTATTTGCGGTCAGGAATAGACAATAGGACGACGTGTGATTCAACTGAGAAGTATTTGTCGCTTGAGTTTATTGGCACAATCAGGCAATGTTTTTGTGAACCCAACAAAAAAGCCGCGCATGTCGTTATAGCTTCTGATTTTCACAAAAAGCTCAGTTTGCGGTCTTCCGAAAATAAATCACAATCTTGTCCCATTAAACTAATTTTCCGGATTCTTATGGCACAATAGTTCACAGGTTCTTCGTCTTTTCCGATAATTTTCTGTGATGATGATCTTTGAACATCCAACCGGAATATTCGGTGTTCCCATGCAAATTAAGTTGAGTTCATAGTCAACTATTTTAATTGAAAAGAACTCACAGACATTCAACAAGCATAAAATGGTTACGTGGCAAGTTAGACTGAAGAGAAACCTTCCGCGCGCATGTCAGTTAACATCAGCATATGTCACATAAAAAACCATCTTTTATGTATATATTTTTAAAAAAATAACCAGCCTTAATTAAGCACACAGAACTTGCCTAAAATGTCAACTCATTTGACAAACTCTCGTGCCACACGGGGTTTCCGCCAATCAGAGTGTGCAAAGTATAACAATTGTTTTATAAAGTGTAATTATAGCGATTACCGCGATCAAAAAGAGCTGTTGGTTACTAAAAAACTGTTAATTATACCATATTCGCACACGTTTATTTAAATTCTGGGCGTGATTTAAATAGCATCTTTTTAATTCCAAATTCTGAGGGATACTCCATAGAAGGTCTCATCTGCAGTAGTATATTAATCATTGCATCGTCCGTATGACAGAGCGAAAAAAACGGCAAATATTAATTTTTATGATGTTTTCAGTTTTTTCACCATGACCCTAAAATTCTGAAAAAACACAAGTCAACTAGCATGGAAACAGATGGTAGAAACTAAATTGGGGAAAGTGTTAGCTTTTCTGCCGAAAAAAAGATTATTTAAAATGTTTGTCTTTGACCAACATGGAGCTTGTTCTTAATACAAAATGACAAAAATGTGAGAAGATTGTTTTTCTGCTCGGCGTAGACATATATATAAATAATCATCGAGGAACTTCACAAAATATTTCATTGTAAAAAGTCGATTAAAATGAGGAACGTCTTGTTTCCTCGGATGTACATTCAAGTTAATGATGCTTTTAAATTTTATCTGAGGAACTAAGGTCGTTGAATTTCAATCAAACTGTTCCAATAATCCTTTTAATATTTCAACAGTTCATCGACTGTTTTATCCCCTCAATATTTATTATTTATGTCTGTATTCGTCATGGTTTCTGATCCGTTCTACAAGGTTGTTTGTCGAACTTGAAACGTTTAACCAAAACACATTATCTTATGTCTTTGCGCTCCGCATGTTTTCATCATTATACGCTGAAGTTTGAAAACAACGTCCCAAAAATCCACGCGGCGTTTTGCTAATCCCTTTCTATGGCAACTTTCGTCAAGATCGCTGAATTTCTCTCTCCCTATCGTCTTCTTAGAACCAGCCCTTGAATGTTAAGCAAAACTGCGACACTGAGCTGTCTACTTAAAGCTACAAGACATTTAAATTCATTGAATAAAGTGTTCTACAACTTTCAATAAAAAAAGGCAGGTGTCTTACCCCCTTCACACGATCTTGCTTTGTTAGTCACTATCACAGCTAACGCTCATGCACATGATGTTCTGTAAATCCAAACGCTTTCTGTCTCTATTTTGTCTGGAATCATGATGTACTCCAAGCTCTAACGATGTTTGAAGTTGGCTCAACGACTGCTTTTACGCTGCACTCCTGTAGTATGAAAACAAACTGTGCGCGTTTCAGTCAAATTGATTGCGTGATATCAATTAATAATTTATTGTCGCCAAAAGCTTTCCGTTTTCGCTTAACAGTGCCATCCCTAATCTTTTCGTGCCTTGCTTAATCTTGTGCCAAGTATCTTGTCTTAAATGCATTCGTGAGAGTAAACCGGTAAATTCCGAACAAAGTTGACATAATTTCTAGTTTTAACGATTCATTGTTCTACTTTCTTTCAGAGAAAGTATTACACGATAGATTTTGTAAAACACTGTACAACCTTTGCAATTTTTCATATTTTGTTTCTGTTTTAACCATTCTAGCTCACAATTGTGGCAGTGACTTTTTTCTGCTACAATTCAAAACGAAGTGAACATAACGTCAACAGACAGTTGTTGTGACATGCACAAACAAAACGTCAATTAAAAAGGGGGTCGTGACAACAATACAGCCTTATTTAAGAACTATTGCTACGGCAAACGTCCTTGCACAGTTCGCCATCTTGAATTTTCAAAAATGTTGAAACACTACCGCAAATTTCTTGGTAATATTAAACATCACATTTTCTGGCAAATGCATTCTTTAGAGTAAGCATGTAAATTTCCAGCAAATTTGATAGAATTTTTAGTTTCACCGATTCATTGTTCTATTTTCTAAGAAGAAACATGGAAGAATAGAATGGAAAATCAGAAAGTAGAACAAATTTTGTCGAAAAATTAAATTTCTTGTCCGAAGTTAAATTTGCATATATTCTGTTATAGATTGCTATAGATCCATGATATGAAATTGCCACATCTATCATCAAAAGATGATTTTTTTTGCAATTGGAATACAAGCACTGCCAGTTTCTTTTAATTACGTTGGAGAAGCCTATTGTTGGAGGTTTCAGAGGACCCTGCAGCGTTCCACTCATAGATAAAAGACCCCGTCAAAAAGACCCTGTTAAAAAATTAAGATGGCGCCAAATTCTCTTGACTGAATGTTTTTTTAAATCTCCATAAATGTGCTCTTTAATGTGCAAACAACTTTGATAAAATGAAAAATGAAGATCACCGACTAACTTTTGTGTAAAATGTAATCAAATGCTTAAAATAGGGTGTGTTTGAGGCCTTGAAAAATTGCCATGGAAACAGAATTTCTGGTGGTAGTACAAAGATGATAAGCTAAAACATTGTTGTAACACCAGCTAACAAAAACTTACGTACGAGAAAGTCTTTCATAAAGTTCAGCGGCACAGCAAAATGTCAAAAAAGACCCCCCCTAAACTCTAAGATGGCACTTATTACAAATTGCATCCAAAAGATTTACTGTGAACTATTTCAATCGGCAAATCGGCCAATTACGGTTTTGCTATTAACAGATTTTAAAATAGCCGCCCCTCCCAGTTCAGATGAGTCCCAAAACAAGTCTCGGGTTCACTCACTCGCTCGCTTACTCATTCATTCACTCACTCACTGACTTGTTCAATCATTCATTCGCTCACTCACTGACTTACTTACTCACTCACTCATTCATTCCGCACCCACTCGCTTACTCATTCATTCATTCATTCATTCACTAATTCACTGACTTACTCGTTCACTCACACACAAACGTACCCATTCATTCATTCATTGATTCGCTCGTTCATTCAAGAAGAAGAAGATATAATAATACGTTATGCCGACACTGTGCTATACTATGGTATGGTAAGTTAAGAAATGAAACTAAAACTGTTATTTATTACATAATGATATCGCAGCCCTTAGGCTTAATTACATGACTGGTATTGTCTCCAGGTGATTTGGTATCAAATTTGTTTGGTAGTACTTTGGTGTCAAATTGTTCGATAGTGCTTTTGTATGAAGTTGTTTGGTGTTGCTTTGGTGTCAAGTTGTTCGGTGGTGCTTTTGTATGAAGTTGTTTGGTGGCCATGGTGCTTTGGTGTCAAGTTGTTCGGTGGTGCTTTGGTATCAAGTTGTTTGGTGGTGCTTTGGTATCAAGTTGTTTGATGGTGATTTGGTGTCAAGTTGTTTGGTGTTGCTTTGGTGTCAAGTTGTTTTGTGGTGCTTTTGTATGAAGTTGTTTGGTGGTGCTTTGGTGTCAAGTTGTTTGGTGGTGCTTTGGTATCAAGTTGTTTGATGGTGCTTTGTTCAAATACACAGAAATCACAGAGAGGGCGAAAAGTTTGGGTAGTGTACCAAAGAAGATATATCAAGCTTTTTTTTGGAAAAGTGATAAACATCAAGGGATATCGCGGAAATAGCAAGATTTTGAACAATAAATTTATTCTGAGAAACAAAATCAAAAACGGCATAACTACGTTACCATTAACCACTGTAGTTTCATGGCAGCCCTATTTGATCTGAGGTCATGTTACTACATAGCTCAAACACATTCCTCAGCACTAAACTACGAGTAGTCCCTATTTTTCCTCCGGAAGATAGTCGAGCGAGATGACCTCAGTTTTCGCGCGCCATTTTGGATTCTCGATCGCTTCTGTCGATCGCCCGCTCTACTAGGGGTTACTCGTAGTCTACCTCAGCACAGACACAAAGCACAGGTCTATTAAGAAATTAATAAAAAGCTTGTCTTAAGTGAACTAATAATACAAATACTCAAAAGAAAGGTTTTTTGACAAATCCTCTGCCAAAGGACAAATTTTTAAATAAGAAGTGTATCGTGGAAAAGCAACATCTCTAACAAGTACACGTTTGAGACACGGAACATACATTATATAAATTCGGATGGCAAACTTTCAAATTTTGTTGCGTCATGTTGAGCTTTACAAAGCAATCCATCAGTCGTGTAATTTTAAACGGAATATTAGAATTATTGCTTTCCTATCTACATGAATCTTGTTGCAAATTTTACCTCTTAGATCGACAAGGAATGCTTGAAAGCCTTGAACAGCTCCTCTGACATCATGACAGTCACAACTGCCGTTAATCTTTTGAGTAGCCCAACGACATGCAAACAATGCTATTCAATGTTTAAAAGAAAATCAATGTTCGTATTACTTTCTTCGGTAATTCTTTTTTATCTATACCTAATGTAAATGAAATTTGGAATCCTCGATCCGTAAGATATTTTGCTTTTCAATTCTATTCACAAATCTTTAAAATTAAATAAAGGGAAGAACTGATTTTGTGTTCTTTTAAAATATGAAACTGGAAAGGAAACTGATTCTATCACCTGACGGAGTCCTATTCACATTTGCAAGCCTACGCTTGTTCATATTTATGCTAATACAACAAACAAACGAATTTAGTTTGGTGTTTGCAACAGCATACTGAGTGACATCACGGCTGGAAGAGCACTGTAAAACAATACAGAGTGAAATGTATGCGAGTCTAGCGTAGATAAAGAGAAACATACTGAAAGGCTCGAAACACTTGCTCCCTCATACAAAGTGCAGGAGCAACTCCCACTCGCTTTGACGTCATCAGAACGTCATTTCTACAACGAAATCTGACCACCAGGCTCATGTCAATTCAATCGCAGGTCTGAAATTTTTCACCTTAACTGGACATTGGATTTAAACCAGTCAGTTTCTAAACCATCGAACAAGTGAATGGCATTTTTGTGGAGATAAGCGAATTAAATACGCAAACTTAACTCTTTTAGATCAAATGTCCTTGTTTTGTTTGGTTTGGTTTGAAGCCAGGTTATCTTTTATTAATTTTACAACAAAGTTGTAATGTCATTGGCAGAGAATTATAGAATCCGTTGGCGGTGGTCTTCAGTAAAATTGCGTCTGTTCACTTGCATAAGAAGTTTCAGAACACCGATAACTTTGAACCAACATCTATTTGTTCGTATTTTTACTTCATACGCTGCTGTCGAATCAAGGCCAGAATTGCCTTTGATGCAGCCATATATCTCAAATGTTTATTAATAGACTATTTGTATATATAATGGTATATATTTTGTAAACACTGTCGAAATCCGGTGAGCTAGCAACTCCACAGTTAAGTACTTAAAGAAATCTACATGATAGCCGTAGGACTAAAATAAAATACGATGTCTTTAATCATGTAAATGGTTCTATTCTGTATTAATGGCACTGAAAAGTGACTGGGTATGAAAAACAGGAACTACCAACAATAGAGAAGTGATCAAATTTGGACATCAGAATGGTGCTTTCCGCTGCGTTTTTACATTTTTTCAAAAGAAAACTAGAATTAGACTCAGTGACGCAAGAAGTCCTGTCTACTTCTGATATACTTCCCCAATCTCACTGCCTACGAGTTTTTAGAAAAGTTATAAAAGCAAAGAGAAAAAATCAAAATTAATTATCTTTTACCTCAAATCTTGCAAAACAATATTTCGAACCACATGCTTAGAGCCTACAATGCAACGATTTTAAAAGATAATTTCTCTCTCATGCCACTGTTATGAAGCAGGTGGCCTTTGCAAACAAGAAAATGTTTTGCATACATAGTGTTCATTGCTATCGACGATAATAAAATGAGCCCCGAGGGAAATAACTGATACTTCAATTTAACCGCAACATAAACCTAAGACCAATTACAAAATGAAACCAAGTGAAGAAACATCAAACTAAATGTGCTTCACGTGAGTAGCATTACAACTGTGAACCGTATTCTTGAACTCAGTTCATAAGTAATTGTTAGCACGGAAGTCGTTCGTTGTAAAGTTTTGTAGAATAACAACCAAGCAAATTATTATAGTTGTATGGGTTTTGTATTGTTACCATGTAAGACCAACTTCGAAAACCATGTTTAATTTTAAATGTCGGAAGCGCGCTGAATACACTATTTTTCCCATTTTAAAAAGAGTTCAGTTAATGCAAATGAAATCTTTTTCATTTATATATCATGAAAAGTAGTTATTTAGTTTGTATTCTTTGGAGGTTTTCGTAACTTAGTGAGTGCTATTTCATGCATTTTTGCTTTTTTTAGAACTTGAAATATTTGACACGTATAAATGCGATATTATAGAACTGTTTTATCTGGAATTGAACGTGAAAACAACGTTTTGGTCAGTATAGTTTCTATAAGGTTATCTAGAGGTTCTCTTTTCATTTCCACATGTTTAATAATATTTAAGATAAACAGAGACGTGTAAAGCCGACAAACAGTGTTGTGTTTGATTAGTGGATCTCTAAATATTGCTTCAAGGAAGTCAGTTATAATTTAATCACAGCTGGAACTGATTCGAAGCATCTTCATATGTTCAGCTGATTATTCTCGAGTTCTCCAAAATGCAACATGTATCCAAATATTAATTTAAATCAAAATGTCATGCAGAGGAGTTTCAAAAATATTTAATCTTCGACTTCGTTTGACCAATTGCATACATGGATAATACGTGCTCATATGACAAGATCAACATTTCATAAAATGGTAAATAATTCAAGAGTAAAAACGTAATCGTAAATGTTTCTCAGTCTCCTTCGATGATAATCGGCGTTAAATCAGCAAAATTCATATTTTTGCAAGCCGTGATAGGCCATTTCACTCCTGCTTGAACGTTTTTGAAATTTGAAGCAGCTGTATATACAATAAAAACTCCTGCACTTTTTTGTCTTGCTGAAATGATTTCGCTACCGAAGAATATCACAAAATTCTGACTGAAAAGTTCTAGAAGCGAGACAACATGTTTGTTGTAAAAACCCATCGACAGATCAACCGCAAGAAACCGATGTTCATATTTACTTAAGGATCTTACACGAGTTTGTTAAAACGTGTTATATATTCATTAAGCGGTTTTGACAAAGAGCGAGGCACGCAGAAATTAACCCTCCTATATTTCAGTGTATAAATAATTGCTTGGACTTACCTTTTTTCTTTAAATAAACCAACAAAATGTTTATATTTTGTATTGCTACTCTTTCACCGTGAGCAACAGATAGTAAAAATATTTGGGTGATGAAAACTCTTCAAAACATTCACAAAAACTCGAATAACCGAGTTAACTTGAATGAACCTCATTTGCAGTTTGCAAAAGAAACGCATTACTTGTGTATCAAAATCAAACAGCATTGGCTGTTTCTGAAAAGCGTGGGCGTAACTGATGGTAAGTTTGTAGACTGATTTTGAACTTCTGGTGTACTTTGAAAGCATTTGAGTAAAGATGGAGTGATTTGTAAGGCAAATCCGTGTCTGTTTCGATATCTTTACTTCTTCCTTTCCTCCAGGAAAGTAATTAGAGGGGTTGTGTCAATTTTGTTGTTTTGCTATCCGAAAACCTATTCTTTGCTAAACAAATCTATGCTATGGTCGTTTACTGTTTACATTTCAATTATAGCTGTCAAAATTCACACGAAATTAGGTGCGACCAGTGTTTCTAAATTCACGCAAAATTTTTCCCAGACAGAAAAACTTCAAAAAGGCAGATGGTCCCGCTCGAGGCAGCCCAAAATCGCGAAAACTTAACTATCAAAACAAAACCCTGTCAAAAGTGTTTTCTTAGCAAACTCAATCTGTTATCGTTGCAGCAATGCCTAATAATTAAGTGCGCTTTCGGAATGAGCGGGAATCTTTTCGAAGTGTTGTTGACCACGTTCAGTATATAGCTGCAGTCTATCTCGAAAATGGATCCGTTTTATCAGTGGGGTCACTATCCTCCGACACTAAACCAGTCTAATAATATGTTTTATCCGTTACCTGCAAATGCCGTCGCCGAGCAGTCCGAATTGTGGCAAAATTTCAGTGCTGCTGCAGGAGCTGGGCCATCTTCTCCCTCAACTTCATACGATTCATCCAGTAGAAGTAGCTCACCACAAGAACTGCCCTCTAAGAAACAGCGTTCATATAATAAATGGACCGATGAACAGGAAAAATGTTTAGTACAACTCTGGGCAGAAAAGCATCCAAAACTTGAGACCAAGGACGTAAGGAAGGCATGGCCGGAAATAGTGTCAGAATTAAACGGTAGACTTGGCGCTAACAAGAATCAAGACCAATGGCAACGCTCAAGGAAAATGCAATACTTGATAAGCAAGTATAAAGAGGCCCACGACTGGAACGTACGCCAGACAGGAGAAGATCGTAAGACTTCCTTGTATTACGAAGAAATAAACGAGGTTCTTGGCTGCCGGGATGTTATGACATTTCGCCATGCTGTAGGTAGCAGTGGCGTGGAAAAGGAATCAAAAGATGAAAGTGAGGATGTTGCAAAAACTCCCGCTAGAACAGAACCAGAAGATTCTAGAGAAAAGCGCCGCGAGAGAAAGACACCGAAAGAGCGGAAGCGTCCTCGCAAATCGGACGCTTCCGAGGAAGATGAAGAAGAAAAACAACTGCTAAAACGCGTGGTCGATGACATGCGTGATGAACGGGCTGAATTGCGGGAGTTTATGAACAAGTTCAGCGAGCTACAGAGCAAGCAGCTTGAGACAATGAACAGTTTTTTGGCTGCAATCACAGAGCATTTGAAAAATAAGAACTAAACAGACGCGGGTTCGTTCAAAGTTTTATTATAAATTTAACTTCATGCATGTAGTGGTGTACCCGCGCGCGAATTGATATAGTAAATTTAATAATTCATGACTTAAAAGCGCATAAATGAACAAGAAAATTTGAGCATTCGAACATTTAAGTTTTTTTTTTCAATCGTTTATATTATTTATCACTAACAGAAAAAAATTGATGCATTCAAAGTATTTACAAGGCTGCAAAGTATAGTTGCTATGGTATTCAATAAAGAGTAGTAAGATAATTTTTGAGAATTTCCCTTATCATTTCTCCATTTCCAAGTACATTATAATTGTTGCGTGCGTCAATATCGTCGTCGATTCTTCCTCATCACCATTCCAATCATCTCCTTCTCGCATGCAAAAATTGTGGAGAATTGCACATGCCATGGCACATTTAGTCGAAAAACTAATGTGACTGTCAAAACGCTTTAGCAGCACACGCCACCGGTTCTTGAGAACCCCGAAAGCATTCTCCACTTTTACTCTGGCTAGAGATAGTTCCCTATTAAATTTCTTCTCTAGTCTATCACGAGTTCCTTCAGGATACGGCGTCATGATCCATGAGGACAGTGGATATGCACTGTCACCCACAGGATAGGGCCTAACCGATTCACCAGCGATTTGTTTCACGGGTTCTGCTAATATTTCTCTCCGTTCCGCTTTCGTAAACAAGCTACAGTTTCTCAAACCCTTGAATCATGCAGGCTGCCAGGATAACCTGCTTCAAAATCTAGAAATAATTTTCGTCCGTCGACCACAGCTTGTATTTGGAAATCATGATTCTGAGAGCGACTGAAATAGTCCGGAGCGTCTCTTTTGGGAGCAATTATACACACATGAGTGCCGTCAATTGCTCCAATATATTGGGAAATTTGGAAAATTCACGGAAAGTAGCAATACTTTCGGCAGTCTCGTCTTCTGTTTCAGGAAAGTGTGTATGATTTTTCCTTATTTCGTTAAGAGCTTCCCCTTACATCTTGTGTTGCTTCAATCGCCGTCGATTTTCCGACATTTAACGACGATGCGAGGGTAACATAAGAAATTCCATGAGCGAGTCGATGGAGTCCAGTCGCGAGTTCTTTCTCTGCAGGTATGGAGTTTCTAAATCTTGTATTCTGACGCTCGAGCTTGCCTCTCACAAGATCTAGCAGCGTTTCGAAAGTTCTCCTTTTCATTTGCAGCTGCTGGCGAAAGTAGGTCTCTGGGATTGCATGGTTGTAATAATTTATTTCGAACCAAGACTCTGCAGGCCGCGGCCATGTCCAAAAATATGGACCGCATCTCTCTCTACGGAGTTGACGGCACCTTCTGCGTTGCAAGTACGAAAAAAGGAACAGGCGCTGATGTCCTCGCCGAATAGATTGTTGTATTACAAACTCATATAAAATCAAAAGCTGTTGGATCTGTATTTGTGAAATTACTACCAAAAATACAGCGAAAAAAATCAGAAGCTCTCGTTGTTGAATCATGTTTACGCTGTACTACTGCCGCGAAAACCGATCGCAAAAAGGTCATGACAGATTTTTGTTTGTTTTAGTTCTCAAGAGTGATTTGCAACTGTAGGTGCGACCAGTCCCGGCGCAAACTAACTTTCGACCGGAAATACATTCAGAGAAACTTTGCAGGCAATTTCGACTGGAAAAGTTTTGCTTTTCCGGTAGGTGCGACCCCAGCCTATGTCACAAAGGCAGCTCCTACATCTTGCATGTTTTCAATAAATTTACAAAACTGTAAACTTACCTTGTGTTCGGCCGCTATTCGTCCAGACTCGATCGATCGACAAGCCGTGTGGTCGGTTTCTTTTGAGGTTTGGGTACGAGAGTTTTCCGTACGGGTCTGGGTACTAGAATAACGATCGGAAACGATCCGACCGTGGGCGTGGGCTGTAGAATAATTTGGTTTTTAGCCAGCGAAAATGGTATTATTTAAATCTATTAAAGTTTTGCACACTTCTGCTGTGTCTTGTGGTTTCTCGTATCCTTACTCCAACGTTTGTTTCGACTTTCTTCTGCTCCGTGTAGCTTTAGCCTTAAATACCCGTAAAACGGAGCACTGACAGAGGAAGGGGGGTAAAGTGCGAACCAAGACCACAGGTTTATCAGTTAATATAAAACTTCACTTGTTACTCTCGTAAAATAAGGTCGCTTTAGATAGATAACCTTTATTTCAACAGGGTAGCCCAGTCAGTCAGTCAAGACTGTTATGAAGAGGGGCCTTTGCCTTTACCTTTTCCATGGCACCCTTTGACGGGCCGTGTGAGAAAGCTTAATGAGGAATTTCTGTTATAAAAGAGATGAGTCTGATCAGGTCATTCAAGCCTGTATGTCCTTTTATGTCATTTCCTTCCTTTCCCTCCCTGATGGAGGGAACTTCTGCGATTCTATGCGTCACTGCCTCTACTTTATTTGGTACTGGGTGAAACTAAAATCAAACCAGTTCTAAGCCCTCTTAAATTCTTTCATTTTAACTCAGCTCGCACTAAAATTTGAAATTGTTAGACCTGACTAATACGTTTATTTCTTAGGTTTTGCCGTTGTTTCATCCTAATCCTTATTTTCGTTTGATATCTTTACAGTTGAAAAAGCCATCGACAAGTATTCATTGATCAATTACTCCTTGGTGGAGAATCCAAATTTCACTGCAACTTATGCGGATGTGTTCGTGAAGGTAATACATACAGTAATAGTGGGGCACTTTTTGCTCTTATTTTTGTTGGCAATCAACTTGTCGTGCTTTTCATAGCCTGCGTACCGGCTGTTTTTTAGGGGACAGAGCGAACGTCGATCGAACGAGCCGCCATGTTGG
>JAOBYF010035234.1:0-12834 GCA_025403605.1 Parazoanthus darwini
ACCTTCTTTCCCACTTAGCGTACCCCATTTCCCAAGCCTTAAGAAAAACACTGATTACTACAACTTACAGTCTAAGCCCTAAAAGCCCTGAAAATCAGTTGAAAGCTAAGTAATAAAATATTAAGTCAATATAGCTAAGTCTGTCATGATGTCTTACTTGAGCTTGGTTTTGCAATAATTTAAAACCTTGTAAATACTTTAACTATTAAAAATTGCAGCTGTACAAATCAAGACACAGCTGCAGAAAGTTCCAAACAATAAAATTATGCATCTATGATGGTTGGCCCAGTGTGGTCTGGTAATAGTACTTACAGGTATTGTAGTTTCTCTCACAAGTTCAAAAGTATTAAAATTCTTGTCACAAACCTTCTCTGATTGCTGTAAATGGTGTGCCCTCCTCCTCTTGAAGTCTTATCTCCTTAAGAGCCACAATTTTCTTGTTTGTTCTAGAAACAAAAAAAATTAAAACTCTTGGCTGGTAAATTTACGCAACTGCTGAAAAATATGAGTGTGTGTTCACTGTAACTCACACCTCATGTTTAACCCTATCCAGTCCAATGGGGGTTGAATCCAGACCCCCCCCCACACCCTTTCTGCCACACACACACACACACACAGATAGGGATTTTTCATCATAGCTTTAGAACAATTTGGATTTCAACGCTCAAATGACATGACGTTGCCTAAAATTTAAAAGGCAATCATTCTAAGTGTTTCAACACCATCCTGGGTGTCCTATTGCCATGGTAACCAATATTTTGGTGGGAAGATTGAACTATACCGGAAATATAACAGTTAAAAGACATTATGATTACAATGGCTAGGATTGCCTACTTTCTAAAACTTACAAGACATACTAGAAGTTGGCAATGCTAACGGTTTTACTGCCTCACTCTGTTTAGCAGCAATTACTTACTTAAAAGACTGAGCTGTAAATTGAAATAGAAATTAATACTGCCATACTGCATGTATGTTATGACCAGACTGGCCCTACATATTTCACTTCTGCCACTCTGACCTCCAAAAATACAAGAATTTGGCATGTTATACAGTCATGTAGTGGGAAAAGCTACAAATGGAAAGTATGCTACTGCAGTAAGTTAAGCTTCTTGTTTATTTTCAAAGAGGGAAGAACATGGAGAGTGAATATTACTTACATGCACATCCCTTTGAAGACTGTGGCATATGATCCTTCTCCCAGGGGCTCCAGTTTTTCATATGCATCAAGACGACCAAATGGTGGCGATAATGGCTACAAAAACATTTCAGTGTAGAGTACTATAATTGTAACCAATACTCAATACCTACCAGTAGCCATAATAAAAAATTCTCTCATTCAAATTTCCGTCTTTCTACTTTGCAACAGACCATGGTCTTACAACAAAAGTGAACAACTTCTTGTATTATCCTTGGACAGAATTTACCTGAATTGGAACACTTATAATTTATTATACTTTTCTGAACTTGGACAAAGAAGAGACTCCTTACAGTCTACTCCTGTTCTCTTGTCAGATAATAATACAACTTAGAGTAGTGAGTCAGAATTTAGGGCTCTCAAGTTGTTCAAAGCTAAACAGAAATTCTATAAAAAATTTGCATCTTTTCAATGGCATGGACTTTACCTGAAATAAATGAACATTCAAAACAAGTAACCTCTTGATGAAATTACACACAAAAAGGGGGGTAACAAACAAGAGCAGCATTTCAAACAAAACAAGAAAATGAAAGGAGGGAACTGAAAATCTTAAAACAGAATATTTTATTTAGTGTTTGTTACACAGGAAGTAGTTGCCTGTTCTCCCATGTCATTCTCCAGAGTTTATCAATGGACAACCTCTCTCTTGTCTCCACCATATCAATACAAAAATAAATGGTTTGGTAATTAGATTCAAGGAACTAATCAGAAACCTTAACTTTCAGAGATGAAAATAATACAAATTTTTTCCAACAAGTTTATACAGTATGAAATGTATAAGCCACTTTTTCAATCATGCACAGAACAACTAAAGCACATCAGTTGACGAGCTACACATATTGGAAACATGGCATATGGTGTTAAGAAAGAAACAAGATCAATTGTTTCAGAGAAGAAGGTAAAAGATAAAACCTTAAATATGTCATAGAATGATGTAAACAGGGGTTGTGACCACCAGCAAAACTGTTACTTTGCTCTGCGCATGATTGAGAAGAACGTAAGGCTGAAAAATGCCCAGAAATTAAGAATATGCTAAGAATGATGCCGAGGCTGAGGAAAGGCGAAGAAATTTTATTTTAGATACTGCACAAATCATGGTTATAATGTTTGTCAGTGCAACATCGCCTATATATAGCTAGCGTTGACAACTAAAATAACGTGAATTTTGTAAGTACAACTATTTTCTTTACCATGCTTATCAAATGGCAAACCTAGTTTCTCTTTTGATAGATAAACAGTACCTGGACGGCAGGCAGGGACTCAATTCTGTCGTAGAAATGTAACGAATTTAAAATATTTGTGCTTCTGGTTTATTTATGCGAATGGCAAGTAACAAAGGTACACCCAGTGCTAACAGTTATGTCTAAGATCATTTCAGAAACATTTGGGGTTAAAACCCTCAAATTATTTAAGAACACCCAGTCTCAGCTCAAAAATAAGACGATTTTGTAAAAACAGAGTGCAGTCAGTGAAATAATGAACATCTTTATATACCAGAATTGCATTGAGGAATGCAGACCTCAGGGCGTTCGAATTCCTGAATTATGAAATAACACATACCTTTGTCGGATTTCTACTTTATTAAATTCTATATATGTGGATTAGACGGACACAGCGCTTTAGCTGCAACTAATTGTTTCAAAAATATTTTCCGATTTTCTGGTTTTAGTTTGCTTTAATTTAAAAATGCTTTGGCATAATGACCTGTTGATGTTTTAATTAAAATACACGCACCATATCAATTACTCAGATATTGTTCTGTTGCCAACTTGCCAACATAGTGCCTCGGCGATGTTAATGAACAGAACGATCTTGTGATGATTACCTAAGCATGCAAAATGGATCGAATAGGAAGTAGGCGATTTTGTTTTATTAATTTCAGAATACCTGGGCAGTTTATTTCAAGCATGCTAAGTCAATCTAAAACTTCAAGTAAGCCCTTTTTAAATGGAAGAAATAAAAAGACCAAGTAGAAACTTGGTAAGCAGCAAAAATTTGGAGAGTTTATCTGAATTTAAGAATTTAGTGCGACATTGCAAACTTGCACGTCCAAGTGTAGTTCACCATACGTTCTCTGTAACTGTTTTGAGTTGTGTTGGTTTGAAAGACCGTGTTTGTTATTCAGTTATTGTAATGTCACAGTTTTTGAGATAAACCCCCAAAATTTTTGTTCTTTACCATCTCGGCGGTCGACTCTCCACACTTAGCCTGCAGGCCAGCAATACACAGTTCCTTTTCCGGGTTGAACGTAACAACTTGGAACATGTGGAAATCGCTTCAACGTCGACGTTCGTCACTTACCTTATCCTAACCTCATTACATCATCTTATAACTCAGTTTTCGTTTCATTCTGTATCAAGGAATCTTTTCTGATTTCGGTATTAAAAATTGAGGCTATGGGAGCTCAGCTGTTGATACTGTGGCGGTGTGGGTGGACAGTAATTTCGAACTGAAAATGCAGAAAAATCAGTGGTTACTTGGCCTCGTGCGCTCTCGATCAAATCCTACGCGGCAAGACGTGCGACACTTCAGCTATGTTTGTATGACGTCACGCACTCATGCAGTACAAAGGTAATCTGCGTTACGAAGTATACTGATACTCCCAATTCAACGTTGGAGTCGACTTCCTGCTTGTTCCTCGACGTTCATCGATTGTTCGAACAACTGTTTTAGGACAAAATTCTTTCTAAATGTATGACGTCGTTTATAACATGTTTCAAAGCCCGAAAGATGCCCTGCTCCATTCCATTCCTCCAGCGTTGAGGTTCGATAATGGCGCCGTTTGTATGACTGTCACCTCAATAACTATTTATATTTATCTTTGGAGGGATCAGTTCAAGTGTGTTTTTTCCAAATACTAGATCAATATCGCAAATTAAGTTTGTTTGAAGAATGCAACAGTTCTGCCTTTGTTTTCTCTTCCCACGCACTATTAAAATATCATTTTATGTTTAAAACTGTTTTAGAGCCAGTAAACTGTTTAATAGATGAATATGGCTTTGCAAACTATATTCCATAGTGCCGCACAGAAAGAGAACGCAAAGACAGATGTCTTCCTCAAACGAACCCAATTTATCGAACTCTTTCCTTGCTTCGGCTCACGAGCTTCGCAACTGACATCTCAAATATAAGTATACAAGTCTATTTATTTACGTTATTGTAAAAATAATAAAGTCACCAGGCATCTTCTATAACCTGCGCGATTTTTACTAAAGTTTCAATACGTCAAAGAAAATAGTTAGCTTTTTAAACTATCGTTAAACTCCGAGCACTTTAACTTTAAGATGCCCATATAAACAGATTCTGGACTATGCACACTATTCAAAAGGACAAAGGGTCAGTGCATTATTTAAAGTATATAGTTATGGTATACGAACGTATAGTATAGTCAACAATATCACCGAGCAAACAACAAGCAAACAAAACATGCACACACCGCGCGCTCACACAAACACACACAAGTAAACAGCCTTCTGGGGCGTCCCGAGGATTTTGCAAGGGGGGCGTCTACATCACCGAAATTTAGGTTAACCAAGAAAAGGATTTAAAGAGCTTTTTGTTGGAAGAGAATCGAAAACGTAAATCAATATGGTGCATGTAAATGTTTCTCGATCTGCCGACGTTGTACATTATCTCTACTTCAACAACCAACAAACAAAATACACAGACAGAATGACAGACAGACGGACAGACAAACCGCAAATAAATGCACATATTCAGTCTTGGCTCAGGTAATACCTCACAGATAAATAGACGAAGACGCGTACACGCACACAGCAACATACATATGCATTTAGCTCACACACAAGTACATTTGTGGGCACATCCATAGGTACTTTTGTTTAGGCACAATCAATTCCGAGAACGTGTCTAACGCCTATCAATAACCGCATGCCAATTATTAGTTATTGGATAAATGAATCACTTTCCTCTCGAAAGATCTATCGTTTATTAATTCAAATCATGAGCCCAAAAGTTCTGGCACTATTGGGCAATGCGCGAACTGAATCAGCAAGCAGTTTCCAACAAGTAAAAACTTTTTAGTATCTATGAGTATTCCAGCAAAAGTACGAGAATTGATACTGACCCAGAACTGAAAGCACAACTAATATGTCTTTCCAAAACCTGAGCATGTATTTCTTCCTTGCAATAGGCAAATATATGGTATGAATTATTTTCCGCAATGTGTTCTGACAAAAGTTTAACTTGAAATTGCTTTACAGATGGTGCAGCTCGCAAAGCAATCCACCATGCCATACGAGAGTTTAAACACCGATCTTGTGTAGAATTTACACCAAGGAAGAACGAAGAAGATTACGTGGCGTTTGTCCGCGATATTGGGTAAGTGAACCAACATCTAGTTCAGCTCGTGTACCGGAAATCGGGTCCGGATATTGGGTATCGAATATTGGGTACCGGATATTGGGTACCGGATTTTGCCAGCGGCATTTTCAACCCATTTACAAACACTTCCCAACATGTATTCCCAAGAAAACGCAAGATCTTGATGTAAGAATAATACTTAGAGTATCGACCTTCAGCTAAAATTGTGTTGACAGGGCGTTAAAATTCTAAAACTGTAGAAACTACCTTATTTACTTCAAAAAGTTTACATTTAAAAGCTACTGAAGGAGTCCGCGAAAAGTTCTTATTCGTTTTAAAAAATGTACTTATTTAGTCAGCTCAAATTTCAATCATCTCTTGGCAGTCAGGCAAAAGATATAAATTGGCAAATATCCAATTGTTAAGTTTTGGTAAAATCTGCCGCAATTTTTATTTAGCGCAAAATAGCAGCTACTAAGTAAGACGATTTCTTGTTTGGCTAAATTGGCATCCAGAACATTACCGAGGTTTCGTATCCCTTATAGCAGCTAGCGAATAACTTTAGTAATCTCCTTATTATATTTCAGTTTAATATATGCCAGCACAGGGCAGATCATTTATAAAGTTCTTATCTATGATTTCACAGTCCAGTAGTACAGCATTCAGTGGGAGGAACTCCCTTCCTATTTCTAGATTTTACCTCATCCCACAAAAATTTCTGTTTTCACCCAGTAATACCAATTAAGGTTAACAGTAACGCGTTTTGAGAGCTGCACGGAATGAGAAGAGAGGAATAAATGGAGGTCTTTCTTATTTCCTCTAGTCTTCTCATGCATTTGATTTCTATTTCGTCCCTGTTAAAGCAGAAAACCTCTGTCGAAAAGTGAGACAGCAACACACTTCTGTGCAAGGATCTTTTAGCCAACGAGGACCTATTTTGATTTTTAAAAATAACTCACTTAATTTTCATAGAGTGATTTTATATGCTTTAATTAAATCCTCGTCTTCTAAGAATAGCGTCTTAAAATGGTGTTAAGTGTTCAATCCATATTCGGCGCTACTAGAACAGTACTGAAATCTAAACAGCTCCACCTGATAATTAAATATCTGACCTTGTCAAGTTAACTTATACTTTCATCCATCTTCACTTAGACGTCCCCGTAAGTGTGTGAATCAGCAGGCTCTTATCAAGGACTTTTATGCCGCGTTCATTCGCCATTCGTTCTGGAATACAATAATACTGATACTGATTTTCATGGGCTTTATTGATGCGTTCCTTTCCCATTTTATAACCATTCTTATTATGGATTATGGCATATACCGATACCAATTGTTCTGTGTAGCACACAGAATGCTAAACTTCAGCCAAGCTTTTCCAATTGAGAATAACTTCAATCAAAAGCTTCCATTGATGAATTCTCCTATTCTCATTTCATAATCAACTCAAACAAACATTCCCTTAGTTCAGTTTAGCCGAAAAAGAGAATATCAGAGAGTCTGGGTATTGTAAGGGAGATCAGTTAAGACTGATTGGTACATTAAGTATTTCAGTGTTATGAGTTAAGCAAACTATTTGGACTTTCAACACGTCTGATAGCTCAATGTAACCATCCACTTCCAGACTGTAGATGCACTTCTCAAAAACCAATACAAACTGCGTAAGAACCCAGTAAATTGAGAATCTCGAGAACCCTATCATCAGTTTTCATCATACATCAAAATACTAAGAATCCATTGCAGGCTAGTTTGGAAAAGACATGTTATTAAACGGTGGGATTTTACCGTGTTGCGAAGTTCAAGTTCAATTTTATTTGTAATCGTTACATAGATTACATTCATTCTTTACAAAACAGAAAAAAAGTCAAAGTATTACATGAGTTTCTGGCAGACATTTTTGCAATGTAAGTATATAAAGAAGGGAAATAAATGCAGAAATATTACTAGGCAAACTGAAGCCGGTATACAAAACTGCTTTATAGTAATGAAACAGAGCCAAAAACCAATGCATAAGAAGTTTCTTGAAAAAAATATGGGCAGAGAAATGATTTCAAATCAGATTATTCTCTCTCTGATGGGCGCTCAGTGCGTGTTGTAATACACAGCTGGAGACGGACTTCAGTATGACGTCATCTTCTCGTTTTGGCCGGCTTATTAGTATAAATCGTGATAAGTCAAAAGAGTCAGTATAGCAAAGATAGCACTAACTTAGATTTGAGATTCACTTTCAATGAAGCAATATGCTTTATTTTGAAAACGTCGAAAATTACAGAAAATGCGTTGCAGGCGGTAAGAATTGCCCAATCTTTGTAATTTCATAAGGTTTTCTTTAAAAACGCTTAATTTCTATGGAGTTATGAGATATTTGAAGTTCAAATTTATAGTCAACACCAACTGTGTAACTTTATGTTATTGACTCATTTTGTTTGAGTCATGCTGGTGAATTCATTTTATATTGTGTTAATGCGTCAAATTGTAAACAGCGAGGTTATCAGAAATCAGTCCATACTCTACTTAGAGCAACGGAAGTGCGCAAGTGAACGCGCAATCAACAATTACGGCAGGGCGATGATGACAACAAGAAGAGAAGAAGCAGATTAATAAAATTGAGAACCGAACTGCTTAAACCCACAAAATAATTGGTTTAGCCAATTGTCCGAAAAAGTTTAAGGTATCACCACGCCAAACAGGGCCACCTGAAAACTACTGAAGCAGTTTGGAGAAGAGAATTGTCGTTAACTGATACCCTATCTCCCTCCTGTCTACAGCTGTTTCTCTCCAATTGGTCGCCAAGGGGGTCGCCAAAGGTTATCTGTGGGGGATGGGTGCGAATACAAGGGTACAATTATCCACGAGATGATGCACGCTATTGGGTTCTTTCACGAGCACACAAGACCCGACAGAGACGACCATATAATGGTCCTATGGTGGAACATTGAGCCAGGTTAGTGCACAAGACCGCTCCCACCTTTGTCAAGCTAGGGTCGGTCGGTCAGCAAAAAAGAAAACCAAAAAAGATTTCAGGCCAGCTTAACGTAGTTGGCAAAGTCCCAAACTTCTAACCAGGTAACCAGGAAATCCCGGGTTCAATCCCCGACCCGGTCAAGAAAAGAACTTTGTGCGACCTTCTTTTGCCACACTGTCTGCGGGCAGGGACATTTAGCCGTTGGTCTTGTCTCTCGACGTTCTATCGGGGGAGTTAAAAGAACCCACGCACTCCTTGAAATTAGGCAATCTCGGTGTCGTGTTCTGTTAACTGAGGGCGCAATTCATGGTCTCAGACAGAAATCATTGTGAACCGATGATAGCGGTCTGGCTAAGACCCTCAAACACAGAACCGTATACTTACTATGAACAGGTTGGTGAAAAGCCCCGAATAGTTGTATGTAAATACGAAAGCCTAAAAGTACCGGTTTTAGCGTTGTAATTGTGCAAAAAAATGTAAAAGCGCAAGTTTCAATTAAGAAACCGTGAGTTATTCTGATCAACAGGACAGACAGGTGTGGTCACGTGTACTCGGGGTAAGCTCAGTGAGATAACGTGTCTGATGATTAAAAAGGTATAATAACTAGTATGCTGCTGTTATCACTAGGTTTTGCGAACCATTAAAGGTTTTGGTCGGTCGAACAACAACAAACGAAAAAGGGTGGGGACGGCCCCAAAAGGAATGAAATAAATTCTCATACGAAGACCTATAAATCTCATTGGCGTCTGTATCTTTACAGCAACAACTTATTAATCGAAAGTGAGCCGTCTGTACAGGAAATATCAAATCGAGGCCTTGTGACCTATTACTCGGTCAATGCGTCTAGGCCGAAGTTCGATATTTTCCGTAAAGGCCGAACGTTCGAGCTTAATAAGTATTTTATTATATGGTATTTTTTTTCTTAAGACGACAATATACCGTGCAAGCTGAAAATCTTTACTTCGCACTTCAAGTTATGTGTGTGCGTAGGTCGTTAACAAGAACCCGGTAACACCCGTTAGGCCAGTCATTACGGGGGATCGAGACCGCTCAAGAACCAATGAAAACGCACGAATGCCCTTTGCCATATAATAATGCATGTTAAAGTCCGAGTATTCAAGTTCTTAAATACGAGGCAAATCATCGTTTTAATTGGAAACCCAAAATGGCAAATGACACTAAACTTAAAGTCTGAAGCAATGAAAACCTAGGTCTCAATCCGTGATAAATAGTTATGGTTAAATTTCGTCCAACAGTTGATACTATCATGTTGGAATACTGTGTACTAGTGAAAAAAAGAGTTCAATCCTTCCGTAATTTATTGCTACAAAATGATTGGAAAATGTAGCCAGGATCATGATAACCCTTATCGAAATATGGCTCCAAACTGACAACAGCTAACTAAGGAGCGAGATGGAAACGAATTGTGAGTCAGTTAAAGAACAGACTAGGGACAAGTATACAAACAGCGCGATGGTCAGGAACGAGGGCTGGGCCGAGAGGGGGGCATGATCCTCGGAAACTTAGGGCGGCGGGAAGGCTAGCAAAAGCAAGGATACGGGGGAGGGGAGGGACCACTCTTCGCCCTTCCTTCCCTCCGCGTTTTTGTTTTCTTCTGTTCGTCTCTTTTCGTCTTCTCCTCCCGACGTCCTGGGTTTCCGAGGATGAGGGGTAAGTGGGGGAAAGGGGGGGAGGAGGTCTCGGGCCTAGAATGAACCAAAGGGCTGCAGAAGATCTAGACCTAGCTGTACAGTAAAGGTTAGTTTGGTTACAAACAGATAAAGCAGTTTCTTTTTAAGGGCGTAGATACACGTGTAAGGCGCAGGTTTAAAGCTTGCGAGAAAGTTTGTCGGCCAAGGGTCTTAAGCTTTGCACTTTTAGATCCATAAACAGTAAATTCTTGAAGTCACTGTCCAGACAATTTAGCTGGTTTAAAGCTCTTGTGATCGTTCCTGCAGGCAAGGAACGCAACTTCGAGAGCTACAGTCACGACATGATAGACACACTGGGAGAGGAGTATGATTACGGCTCCATAATGCATTACACCAACAAGGATTACAGCTTTAACGGGGACAACACCATGCAGGCAAAAGACGACCCATATAGGAAGCTTGGACAGATGGAAGACTTCAGTGAGGCGGACTTAAGAAAAATTGGAAAGGCTTACCGCTGCGGAAAATTGCCTTCTCAACCAAAACGAAAAAAGAAATCAGGTGTGTGCGTATACCTTGTCAGCTTGTTATGTTTAAAACACAACGATTTTGTGCAAGATTACAACGAATATAGTGAGACGTAAATCATGTGAAAAAAACTTAGGAAGTGGTTATATATAAAAATGTAGAAAGGGTTATGAAAATGTTGTTTTAGAAATTAAGCGTTGAGAATGTGGAGTAAAATAGAATACATGCGAAGATACCACTTTTATTTTCGAAAAAATGGAAAAGGGGGGAACGGTTCCGGAGATATTTTTCACACGTAACCGTTCAAACGTTTCGGCCTGTTAAGAAGGGACTGACAAACCAGATGGAGTTCAACATTTGTCAGTAGTCTCATTATCCTGCTCATGCGCAGAGCGCTACTTTATCGAATCAAGTAAAGAAAGCTGGCTGAGTTACCACGTATCCATTCAACCACGACTTTGCCATATAAAATTTAGATGGTCAAGGTTTTCAGGCAGCGCCAACCGTACTGGCTATAAATTTTTCCTCAATTTTGGAGGATGGATCTTTGAACGGCCAGGAGACAAACTTTTGTACGATAGCTTGGTCCGTGTGAACGGAAAACCTAAGCGACTGAGTTTTTGAGTGGTCGAAAAGTCCGCGAACGTAGCCTTACTGACTGATAAAACGTTTAGAGAAAGATTCTGACAATTTTTGCAAAGTTTTTGGAAACTTTTTTAGGGCTTTTTCAGAAAATGTTCGGAAACCTTCGGAAATTATCGAAGAACTTTTTACGACTTTTGAGAATTTTAAGAAAATCTT
This sequence comes from Parazoanthus darwini, assembly GCA_025403605.1. NCBI lineage: Eukaryota > Metazoa > Cnidaria > Anthozoa > Zoantharia > Parazoanthidae > Parazoanthus > Parazoanthus darwini. The sequence continues at coordinate 11,462 of JAOBYF010035234.1, forward strand.
CGGAAAATTAGGAAAATATCCCACTTTGGTCCCGTAAGTCAATAGTTTTGAATGAACGTATTAGTGGTCAGTATTTTTGTCAATAAAATACTCATACTCGTAAACTAGAATCTTCCACCCAAACGTTTTTGTCAGGTGTTGAGAAGTTGTGTATGATGAATGTTTGTAGAAACAAATTTGTAACTGCAGGGATTGGGCCTCTGAGCTCCAAACACGCCGTAAGCCGGCGTATTGCTGAATTCTTCTAAACTATATCTCTAGTTTATTTGGAAACGGGTTGGTGGGATCATTTTGTTTTTCATCTTAGATATATTCTCATTACCAAAAAACTTATTTTGTGTGGATATTGTAGGGAGAATTTACATACTGACGAAATGGCAGGGGTTGAAAGGGTTAAGGTGGCACGATCTTCGGTGCGCGTTACTTTTAATGTTAAAGAGTTTCTACTCAAAACTGAACTTAGAATAACTTGGGCAAATTTTCAAGCACAAATTATCATAATGTAGATGTAACATGCACCGCTATGTTTTTAAAATGTATGTCAAACTCAAAAGTTAAAAGTTTTGAAATTTCTTTTCCAAAAGGTGTTTCTGGTTACACCTACAATCAAGAAGTAGAATAATATTACTCGTCTGGGACTCCCCCATTTTGGGAACTTTTGCTATCTCAGCGATCACGATCGCTGACGATCGCTGACGAATGCCCAATCGCTGAAAAGTGTTTCCATATAATCGCTGACGATCGCCGGCAGCATTTTCAGCGATCCGGCGATCGTGAGCGATCATATGGAAACCAGGCTTAACGACTTGCTCATTTTTCTACAGCTCGCTGTAAAGACCGCCTCAATGGCTGTGCAAAGTTCGCCGCGTACGTTGGTTATTGTCATTACTACAAGTCATTCATGGCGAAGTACTGCAAGAAGTCGTGCGGATTCTGTGGTAAGTTTCTAATATCTATCCTCTTCGTGGTAGTTATTCCCAGAGCTGCTCTTTTGTTAAACGAAGTTGCAGATTTTAATTGTAATAATAGTATTATAAAAGAAATTTGTATAGAGCTTTTTGTCATATAAATGCAAAAACGCTTGGCAGTGCAATCAATAAAACATACTAGAAACAGAAAAATATTATATACTACAATACTTTTTAAAAGATAGGTCATGCAGTTTCACCTTTTTTCAAAAAGCTGGAACAGAAGGGCTGTCTTTAATCAGTAACGGAGGAATGGCGGGACACCTTGGGCAAGTTTTGTTTGCCAAGCTAAGAGTGTCCGAAGCGAGCCCTTTAACGATCTTATAGGTTAAAAGCAGAATTTTAAAGCTTATTCTGGCTTCAGTGGGTAACCAGTGGAGAGAAAACAGAGTTAGTGTAAGTGTA
>JAOBYF010035345.1:0-12830 GCA_025403605.1 Parazoanthus darwini
TTGAAACACAACCAACGAAATCAATGAAAACTACAAAAAACAATTGTTTTGCATAAAAAATAAGAACATCTTCAGAACAATTCTTTATGTTAAAAATTAAAGGTTTACCAAAATATTATGAGCAACAAGCCTCATCCAATATCTTCTTTTTCTTGTATTAATATAGAGTGTGTATTTTTGCATTCTGCGCACAATGAGCTGAAACTGTTGTAAAGACTGATTCGGCGGACATATCCTAAGATGGTTTTAAAGAAAGCTTAAATGACGCGTGGCGATCAAGCCATGTGTTAAGCCTTTTATCAGATAAGTTGATAGGCGTTTGTTGCTTTTGACAGTGAAATTGAGTGTCACGATAACTTTTCGAGCGTCTTGACTTTCTCAACTTTGCCTTAAACTTCTTGTATTTTGACACTTGACCGGCAACAGACATAACACAACAGCTTTTGTCTATTAAACCCAATATTTTGCGTTATGAATAATTTGAGTTGGCGAAAGACGAAGCAAGTTTCGATTTCATCCATTTAGAGCCGCTATCCTCGTTTGATAATTATAAAAAAACTGCCTGTTTGTGTTGTTAGTCAACAACGCAAAAACAACTTAATAACTCTTGACGCTACTAAGTAATACCAACGCTACTGCATATCCACTGTATCGAAAACAGTCACACAACCGCTGAATGGTAAGGACTGATTTTGAAAACAAAATATTTTGGTAAGAAGAATCTCTTTTTGAAACAAAACCTTTCATAAGAATATTAAGTTTTAAAAACGGCCAAAAGCTACGAACATGGGGCTTGGAACATGCTTCATGCAGGCTAAGAGAAACATTTATTTCCTTGTGATTTTAAAATGCGACAACCAGAACTATATACTCCAGAAAGCAGTACAGTTTCACAATTTTGACAACTAACAATTAGCTTTCGTATTGAGCACCTGTAGTCGTCATTCAGGTACAAATAGTTAGTTTTATTTACAGAGCAGCCGGTACATTTGGATTTTGAACTCAATTTGATGTTTAAAGCAATCTTTAAAACCTACACAAATACATTCTGATTCAAAGCACAATTATCAAGTTGATCCAAATTTCTCCCAAAAAACAAAACTCTGAAGTCCTTAAAAACGAAGAGAGTGCAACTGGGCGTTCCTAAACTTCAAGAAAAGAGGTAAGTATGAATCAATAAATAGTTCTTATTCCCCAAGGCTACGCTTGCTGTGGGCTAAAAAAGTCTGGTTGTTGTGTGTTGGAAGGGAGATATTACATGGAGTTTGAATAAAAATGTTGTATGTAAAGGCATATTTTTGACCGGCAAGTTGCATGTGAGCTGCCATTTTAGATGCGTATCCTTCGCGAACAAAACTGATCGCTATTTTGCTCTGACAAAAGGTACTAAATGAGATGAATCCAATTAGCGACTTCTCTTGTTGACAAACAACATTAACAAGGAGTTGCATGTCACTCTGCGACTTGGGTGTTCAAAACGAAGATGATGTTAAACTAAATTTTAAAAAATGTCTAACATCAATTTTCTACTAATAACAAAGTAAATTTTTCTGTCTAAAGAGGTAGAAGCAAAAAAGCAAAAATACAACTTTCAGGTACAATGTTCATAGTTAAACGAAATTGATATCAATAAGGTTATATGAATTTCCATCTCATCGCTTTTTTCCCAACATTTCACAGGTTAATGAATTTATTAGTTTTTTGGTACACAGTTTTTAAAAGTTTCAGTTTTTACTTAAAAATGCTGTAGTCGTTATTCAACTTTTCAAATATTGACAGTTTCTTTTTTCTTCTTTTTTGTGTTTCTGTAGAAAAATCTAAAAAATAAAGAAACAATCACAATTTCGAAAAAAGAAAGAAGCCATTAGCAAACATAAAAGCGTGCGAAATTTCAAATTTTGACAGTCGAGATGGCTTCATACAAAATTCTAAAACTGTCATTTTTAAAACTTGTGGAGAATACACTTGCATACATTGTCAAGTCTGTGGGTGGGGCGTACTGACTTTGCAAACTACAGTTGAAAAAGTTACGGGTGTGAAAAAGCCAAGCAACGCAACAGTACATAATTACTTAACATTAGAAAAAGTCTTAGCATCTTTTAATTTCGAGTTGAATGTTTCTTTTGCTAAAAATGGTAGAGAACTTTTAGTCGCGATTTCAAAACAACTAAATTGCTTTAAAACTCCAGATAACTATTATCCAGTGATATAAATAAAATCTATGTTGTCAAACATAGGATAAAGAGTGAAGTCTGAACTGATTTATGGTCTCTTTTATAATGAAAATTCAATGGTCACTACACGATATGGTTTCTCAATTATCTGTTCAGTTGTTTACCACAAAGACGATAAAAAGAAACTGTTCTTTTTATATAAAAATGTTTGTGGTTGTTTTCTTTTTAAAGTTTCTGTCTAAAAAATGGTGTCAGAGTTGGAAGGTGTGTCTATTTTGGTTCATGAAATACCCATCCCCGCCAGGGTGAATGATTACATAATTATTTTGTCCCCACCTGCAACGGAGTGAATCTGAAAAAATCAAAAGAGCAAAGAATTGAGACTTTACCTTTGAATACTGTTTAATTATTCAAACATGAGCTATTCTTGTCTGAGAGAAGCTATATCGGTGAAAATACAGCATAACTGTTATACTTGAGCCCTTAAGGCGAGACAGATATTGATAGCCCTGCGGGATGGGGTTTTCTTTCACAAAAACTACCCAAAACCCACACTGCATTTCACAGGAAAGAACAAGATTGGAAAAATGTAGTTTTACCAATTAGCTTGAATTAACACTAGAGAAACGGGAAATTAATACCATAAGCGTTTCCGCTAAAATATACACTTTTACCAGACTAGCTAATCATGAGTAATATGCCCGATTACAAGATTTAATCCTTTGTAAACGAACTGAAGGGAATAATTAGATATGCTGGCACAGGTGCCAAACAACACGTGGTGTCCACGAGGACCTGAAAAACATCGTCTTCCTGTGAAATCAAGAGATTTTGATTATAAAATTTTAGTGAGACGGAAAACAGCCCGGCAAAATGGCCTCTGAATTGTAGAGATATTGCAGGTGCCCTGTTATGATTCGAAAGACTTTAAAGACTTCAGAGATGAAAGGGTAAATGGAGTTCTTCACGAGACACCGATTAATCTAACAGCTAAGACGCCATCCAGTTTCAATCAAACTTCAAGTTAATATTCGTGGTTGAGTTTTGAAAGTTCTTAGAAGGCGAAAAAAGGACAAACTTAATAAAACACTAATTGTAAGCTGAATGTGTACATATACTTCGATTTGTGATAATTTTGTTTGCTTAGTTTCGAGGGGCGGCCTACATGTCAAGTGTAGTCGATAATTGCACCTCGGGCCATTATTGCACAATTTGAAGACGAGATTAATATTAAAGTATTTGAAGTGGCAGCACTAATAGTCTCTCGAGCCTTTGAGAAAGTCTCCCCAAGGAGTGAACTTTTATATTGATTAAGATAACATGGTTTAATTTATTTGCTATTTTACTGACTAATAAGAGTTGATGCAGAACCTGCGGAAGTTAATCCCAGGGCAGCAAGCTTAGTGTTCTAGGACAAAATCCCCGAGCAAATTTAATTACTTTTTAACTTTATTAAATATTGCCAAGAGGAAAATTGGATTCGCTTTTGACCTTGAACGCTGAGTTCTGCTTTTAACTTAGCTCATCTAATTCTTTTAGCATGAGGGTGAAATAGATGCATGCCTACAAAAGTCCCTTCCCTTTATCTTTCTTAAAATGTATTTTTGATAATGAAAACTGCTGCTCCACATTCGAGACTTCTACTTTGGTATCCACTAGAGTATTCTAAAAATACTGATCAATATATTCCAGTGAAATGAGGCAGCTGTAAAGGAAATTCTGATGTTTTCGTTTAAATTTATTGATTTTCGCTCTTGCTGTGGTTTAGGTCGTTCCAGGTTTTAAAGAGAAAACAAAAATTGTATAGTCTTAAGCTTTTTCTTAAAAAACTGTTGGGTTATAACATTTACCTGGTAAGACGATTGGTCGCGTTTCGTGTATTTTTGTTGCATCAGTCAACAAAGTCAATTAAGGCCAAGTATACAACTTATAAGCGAACTTTACTTCAAAATCGGCGTGGCTTGGATTTCTTTTTAGCTAGGAAAACGAAATAGGTTCTGAAGAATTTCCATTTTTTCAAATACTGCTAATCTTTTCTTTCACTTTAGAGTGTAAATTCGTTTAACACTTTTCTGAGGCTTAGTTTTCTTCAGTAGTGAGGTTCTACATTGTTGTGAGGTTTAGTTTCTCAGTTGTAAATCAATCATCTAGTTTATCAGAAGTAAATCAAAAAAGGTTTCACTTTTTTCACAGCCTTTCGCAGGGTTGATCAATTCTCACTACGCTTTAATTTTCAGGACTTTCAGTAGGACTTTATCTAAGTGTGGAGACTGATAGGTTTTTAAAATTGCATTTCAGATACTCGCACGATTTTCGCCTGCAATTATAACTACTATATCACTAACTCTACTTAGAGAAACAATAAAGAGATCAAAGCTCTCATTCAAGTAAGAGTTCTAAGTATTATTTCTGTGAACCTTTGGTGTTTCAATAAACTGTAGTTTAGTAAGCCAAAGTAAGGAGGCGAATGGTCTGATGTTATATAAAACCAATGAAAACTAATAGACGGACAGAGTCTGAATCGCATTGGCTCAGGTACTAATTTTGTTACACTGCAGAAGGATAATGCATGCTTTAGAACGAGTGATCGAAAGTAAATACTTGGGTATGGATCTCTAATATTACTTATGATACAACTAATATTGTTAAATTACGTATCTGTTGACTTAAAAACTCTGGAAAAAGTAGCTGTGTTTAGCACATTTGAAGTCACCTTCCACTCTAACTCAGCTTACCTATATCGGGTTTTCGTGATGGCGTCTGGGCGTTTTGTGAAAGTAGCCGGAACTCTAGACGTTCTGACAGTCTTTAAGGTGGAACAGCAAAGAAAGACATAATGAGATCAAAATATGTTAGCGATGTTACAGCTCCTGAATGTATGGTGTTATGAAAGCCGCTACAACAGCGCTCCGAATGATTGCACTTTTAAACTTGAAATTGTAAAGAGATTCGTTTCTGGATTAACACCTCATTTTTTCAGTTCAGCAACAATGAAGCAGCTTGTCAAAACAGCATCCCATATCATTATTCTTCTCTACCCATGTGTATCTTTTTATGGAACGATTTTCTACAAGTTTAGAATGTAAAATTGTACACCAGTATCTGTTAAGGTGTTGTGGAATTTTTGAAATCATATATACGCTTTTCTGATGAACGCAGATTTTGAATAATAACAAAACAAATTGAGAACAATATCACGCTTATAGACTCAGACATATAACAATGAAAGAATCGGCTCTACTACAGCTATTTCAGAAAAGGCTAACATTTGAAAAGTGAAAAACGTAACACCACTGGAGATCCAAAGATATTGCGGAAGCTTGGATTACTTAGATTTTTATTTTGTTGGAGTCACAAACAGCTTTGGTAATAGCTGTGTGTTTCAATTTTCTTGACAGTAGAGAAATGAATTCCTCTGAAATGTAGATTGGTCTCTGTATTGCTTTTGTACATTTCGGTCGTTTCATAATAGAGCAAATAATCCGCGACAACAAACGAGACGAGCATTTTCACGTCCAATTAGATATAAAGCCGCGGCTTTACTGAGCACAGTAGGCTAGTATAAGTCACAGCTTGTGTAACTGCCATTACTGTCGATTTCGTATACCATTTATAATCAAAACAGTTCGCGTATTGTTGAAGCCACAAACTATGAAAGCCGTGGCTTGCTTCTCCTCGTATAAAACGATCCTCCACTTTGCACTTTTCAGTGAGCAAACTTTTTTTTTATACAGCTGTATAACTGGTAGTGTCTTCGAAACTGCTTATTGTCAAGTATCTTAGAATGGTGAACCTTGGCCAAGGTTTTACTGTTTTTATTCAAGAGTGAGTGTATGTATCTTGAGTTTTTATGTTTTTGTTTTGAGTTTTTATATGCTTTTGAGTTTGTTTTTTCTGGCGGCAGTTAATTTCTGGACAAACTGGTTAACCTACCTTCAGTCAACACATTAAATCAGTACAATTCTCCAAATACTACCGTATATTGCAAGATTTGAATTCCGATACGTGTTTTCAGTTCGCTTTTTATGGCGCGAAGGAGTAGTTAGGCGTTATTTCGGAAATTAAGTGCAAAAAAGGGCAAAACTCAAAGGCAAGGTTCAGCATGTTTTCGAGAACGATATTTTGAAAGGCGGTGCTTCAAAAAGCAGCTTTCCGAAGGGCAGCATTTAAAGAGCAATTTTTTGCGTCCATCGTGTATTTTCGAGGGCAAAGAATCAATGCGACATTTGAAAGTAGAATTTTCATGAAATACAAGGGGAGAGTGGGGAGGGCGGCGCATCAATAACGATAGTTGAGCTAGCAAACGCTTTAAAGGCGATGTTTGAAGCGTTACGTTTTCTCGAGCAAGGTCTGCGATTTAGTTGGTTTCAGTACGAGGCGGTATGTATGGGAGACATTGCTAATGGCCAGAGTGCTTCAAGGCGGTAAAAAAAATGAAATAATAGCAACTGAAGGCGGAAATTTCAAAGGCAAATTTTCAAGGGGAAGTGTTCATGCAAGGGCAACAAATCAAGGTATATATTTCTAAAACACTGGAGGCGCAACATTTCAAGGATAACAACAGAAGTTTCACATTTTCTTCGGTTCGTCTGTTCTTCTCCATGGCTGGCTATTTGCTTGTCTTCCGTCCATGTGTATTTCCGTCTGTCTGTCTGTCTTTCTTTCTGTCTATCTCTCTGTCCATCTGTCTGTCTTTCTGCTTGTCTGCCTGCCTGACTGGTTATCTGCCTGTCTGTCTGCTTGTTTGTCAATCCGTCTGGTAGACCATCTGCTTGTCTGTCCGCCCTTTCGTCTGCCAACCTTCATGACTTTCTGTCCGACTCACAGTTGGTTCGAACGTCTGCTAGCCTATTCGTCCATTCTAGAACTTGTATAGCCGCTATAAAAATTCTATTGTTATTATTATTATCTTTTAAATCACAGCACAATGCTGGAAGTTCTTTGAAAAAGGTATCGAGCTAGCCGTCTTTCTGTATGTGTATCTGCCTGTCCACCATCAGTCCGTCCGTCCATTTGTCGTTCTCTGCCTGTTCGTCTGACTGTCATCCGATCGATGTTCTGTCTATTTGCCCATACTTTTAATGATTCAATGATCATTGTTTGGCTTCTTTCTGTCAAGACCTATACATTTTAAACTTCAGGGCTCATTTTTTTCGTTTAGTCCAGGTTAGGCGAAACTTTAAACGAAATTCCTTCATCTAGAAACACGTCCAATCTTTCCAAGTTTTTATTGAAGAACACTCCAAGGAAACTCAATTACGTAAACCCAAAATGACAGCCCAAAGGTAAACCCAATCGCGGGTTAAGGTTTTAACCCTGGGTTGGCGCTAACCCACTTTCGAACAACCGGGCCCAGAAGCACAATCATTAAAGAGCGTACATTACACATCGTTATATTTTATTGTTTTCGTTTCCTTTATTTTGTCTAAACAGAACTACCACTGCAAAAAACTAATGGAAGTTGTTCATCAAGTATGATAAAAATGATTGTGCATGACAAGACACACTTTCATGCGGGTACAAAACGTTCGAATCAAGAAACATTGCAAACCACTAGCTGTTATTATAAAAACATCAGAGGACCAATCCAGAAGCAAACAAACATATTACTTTCTTAAACCTAAAATGCCTTGTATCAGTAATAGCTTGTCTTACCTAGGGAATTTAAACAACTGGTACGACTACGGCTAAAAAACACATCTACAGAAAACCAGCTTTCTGTTTCTTTGAGACCCATTCCCTTCTAATGTCGTGTGAGAACGTGCAAAGTGACTGAATGGCAGACCCTCGATATAAATCAGAAGCAACAGTTTGTGGTGGGCGTTTACGTTCTCCAGAAAACCCCAAATGAATGCGTTTTACGTTGTAATGCTGGACTCGAGGGTTGCAAGCAAATTCCCTTGGTGAATGTCCAAATATAGTGTACTGTCTTCCCTAACTAACCTTATGTTTAACACCTTCCTCGTCGATAAAGTCGTATTGGCTGCTTTAACATACACCCTAACAATCCCTAAACTGGATAGCCACATTGTAGTTTAGAGAGTGAGTGGCGAGTTGAACGTTTATCTTACAAATGATTATGTTCCTAAAGGAAGAGAGGACAGACTCCACCTCTAACTACAGAGGGAACATTTCCGTATGTTTGTATGGGAGTCGAGTATAACATGGGATGAAAAGAAACCTTACAGAGCGCATGGCTTTTTTTCATTGCTTTTTGCACAGCAGCGGCCATATTTGGAACTGCAATCAAACGGCGCGTTCTTGGGCTTTACTTAAATATGATTACATATTCCGATAAACGTTTCCGACAAGTTTACAAAACAATAATTTTGTAACAAAAAAGAGAGACTTTTAGGGAAAATTCGGAAAACGAACGTGCGACCCGAAGAATAGAAGAAAACAGAACAAAGGTCCGTGCTATTCAGTCCAATGTGGCGGCCGGTTTCCAAAACAAAGAAAGAAGCGACGCGGTTTCTTAATGTTGGTACATACTACGTTGTTGTCTTCATTGTCAACAAACTCCTAGTAGTGTTTTGGATGGAATAAGCAAAAACCTGAGCGAAAATCGTGCCGCCAGAGTTATTCTAAAAGCCAGTTATGACACCAGTACAGAAAGTTACACTAGGACTCACTTGACATACGCAGAAAAAAAAACAAAAAGCTCTCATGATGTTTAAATCCCTTCATCAATAAACTCCAGTGTACTTACAGAAAATGTTCATTTCTTGTGATACAGAACATAATCTCGGAAGTTCGAATCGAAAATTTGTGTTGCCCATGCCACGCACAGATTACCTTAAGTTAGCTTTAGCTGTAGCGGGGCAAAATACGGAAAGACCTACCACCACAGGTCAGAAACCTTGAATCCGTCGCACAGTTCAAGAGGGAAATAACTCGAATGCTTTAAATCATTCATCAGATTCCCGCACGGCAATCATGTAAACCAGTACACAGTATATGTTAATATACCTTACTACTTTTAAGATTTTTGGATAGTTTTTTAGATATATTGTATCACTGTATGTATGTATGTATGTATTTTCTGTTATTTCACTGTTTGTCCTCAATACACCAAGAACTGTCCTCCCTCCGCTCTCTCTTCTCACTGGTTAATCGTGTGACTCGTCCCAGGGCCGCTCCCTCTCTGGCCGTTCTTCAACTCCATTGGCGTTGTTTTCTTTCCCCACTTCCTCTTCGCCATCTTTCACTTGCGAGTTCTTATCGGAACCGGAAAACCCAAGAATATGCTCACATCCAGTCCCCGCGGGTTTCTTGACACAATCTGCGTACTTGTTAAGGTGACTTTCCAGGTAACTGAGAGGAGAGGATCCTTGCGACAGCACTTGATAGTGAAAATCCCTCTCATTAAAATCATCTCCGAGTTTTGCTTGAGTCTCGTTTCGTATTTTCCAAATTCTAAGTTGACCAATCATGTACGCAGTGGCCTGACCGGGAGCAGACTGGTAGCGAGTGACATCTTTGACGGCTTTGTCTGTAGTGTCCCAAGCGTACTGCTCAAACAGAGCCAATGCTGTATCACGTGTCATGCCTTAGCAACGAAGAAAGAACATGGTAGTTTGATTCTCGTCCCCCTGTTTAAAGTAGTACAATAGAATGTGCCGTAAGCATTGTGGATAGAGTGGTATCAAGCTCGAAAATCCTTCGTCACTTTTCTTGGTTTTCATGTGACGTCATGGCCGCCATGTTGGTGCCCCTTTACAATGGAGTTGTAATTAGTTTCTCTTGTTAGTGGCTCCAACATGGCCGCCATGCCCTTTGTCATTTGAACCCCGGGGAGTGAGTGAAAACCAGCAATTGATATTATCATGAGAAGACTCATTTTACTCCTTCTGCTCTTAGAACTGAACTGGGATCAGAGAAAGCGCCAGGGTTAAATGAAGTCGAACAGTCCGCCATTTTGATTTCGGGCTTTGCTATCCACTCTATCCACACTAGAGGGAGTGGAGAACTGTTTCCCTATATAAGTGGTGGGATTTGGGGAGAAAAAAAATTAAAAAAGTACTAGCCTTATCTTGTGCTCATTGTTAAAATGAATGTGAAGTTGTTTAACATTATAGGCATCTTACAGCAAAAATTGATATCAACAAATACACATCTTAGGTTTTTCACAAAAACCTTTCTAAATTTACCAACATTTACTTTGAAGTGTTAAAACAGACTGCAATATTTAGCCCTACCGTTATGGTTTAACGATCTACATTACTTGATTTCATATTATTTACTTATTTGGCGTGTACTAAAACAACCTTCATGGCTTTGAAAATGTTAAGTATAAAACTTGAATACGTTGGTTTGTTGGTCTTTGTATACTTTAATGTAAGGTCCGTGAAGCTGTTAATACAACTTTTTTGCAAGACCTATTCTCAAAAAGGCTCCTATAATGTACAAGCTGCTAAAGGGTCTTGCTTCTAACTATCTGTATGAAAGAAAAGTTCTCTTATGTTTCCCAAGGAAATAAAACACTTTGAAGAACTCGGTGTCAATTTGCTATTATCCCAACCTAATACAGAATACAAATGCTATAGTTTCAGTAGCCTGCGGGGCAGACTTTAGCTCCCAATCCCAGAATATACAAATTAGTCTATCGCTTCAGTTGAGCAGCATTATGGAATGCTACTTAATTCTGGTGACGAAATTTGCGTAGCTTTGGAATGAGTGTAAATAATCCTCTGTAAATTTTATTGTTGTATGCTTGATTCATTATGCATGGGATTTAAGTTTCATTCCATTCCCTCTCTGTCTTGAACAATAATTTCCATAAGCATATTGAAAGAGACAGAGCGGACGCCAAAGCCATAGCTTTGTTATGAGAAATTTTTACCGTGGATTTATTCATTCATTCATACAAAACTTTACTGTGTAAACCTGTGTCTATCATTAGCCGCAAAGCTCTCCAAATCTGCCATTTCAGCATTCCGTACTTCTGGACGGGCTCATTGTTATACACATCAGTCTCAATTGTGATCAGCGGATTTTCGGCGTATAGTGCCCAGCCCTCTGTAAATGCAGTATAGTATGTTTCGCCGTTCAACCAAGCTATGGGTCCGGCACACGAGTCTTGAAAAAGTTCTTCAAAACTTTGAACCTAGAACAAACGTATAATTCTGTTATTTTTATACTACTTTTTAGAGTTTAATTTATATGTAGAATTATTTTGTAATTTATTTAGTTGTTTTCCGGTATATACACCTGTAAACTAGCTCATAACTAAGTGTATCACCACAGTGTAAGTATAGTAAGTATGGCAAAACAAATTACGTTTCAGACGAACGTGAAAATCCCAGGTTTATTCAACAAGATGTATCCAAAAAGCTCTTTGAGCATAATCTAGGTCTGCTGCACAATGAAGAAACAATGCTTTGGTATTGTGAGTCCAAAACAGAGGAATTGTTGAACGCGATTTCGCGGCGCCGCCATCTTGAAGCATCTGAAGCATCCTGGTATTTTCCGCGCCCCACATTATGGGTTAAAAAGTATTTGATTGAACTCCTCAAACTCTGACTACCTGCGTGTGGTGCCCAGGCCTAGCCTCGTGCGCGGCCACAGAGAAGGCGTTATACTTTGGTCCCAGGTTCTTTAAGAAGAAAGGCAGCTTATACTCCGCATGTCTGCTGCATCTGCTATTTGATGAACTGTAACTTTGCGATCCGGAACCAGGGAGAAACTTGGGAACAACCTTAACTGGACAATTAGGTGCAGAGCGTTTTCTGCCAGTGAAATAAAACATTGAAGTCGTCTTTGGATCCAGCATGCTGAGAATTTCTGGAGATGAAAGGACCAGATAATGTGTTTCTTGGGTTTACACATGTTTTGACACACAATGTTGTCAGACTTTGAACAATTTTCACAATTACGGATACAACACAATACAATACGATACGATACGATAAGACACGAGACGATACAATGCAATGCAATGCAATACGACACCAAATAACACAACATATAAAAATGAAACAGAAGACAATACAATGCAATGTAATGCAATTCAAAACAATACATTACAATGCAATGATTGCTATTAGTAGCAATAGATATTTGAGAGAGAAAAGAAGAACAATAACTTCAGAACATATGGTACAAGCAAATTGGTAGCCAGAAGCTAGAGAGAGACACACTAAGATTATGTTTGTTAAAAAGAAGTTTAAAAGAAAATATTGAAAACACGAGTATATATGTAAAGGGCAACAGGAATTTCCAAGGACCCCCGATTTTGGATCCCCTGATTTCCTCCAGAGGGACCCTTGTGAAGGGAATAGGAACAACAACGGGGAGAGAGGTCTAGATCTCTTCCGTGGACTCTTCCCTGGAAATCCACAGTGGGTGCCTTTATACACCTTTTGGATTTCTTGGGGTGTGAATTTTTATTCCTGCTGACTTTTAGGGAGGGGCAGAGAAGCCCAAAGGAAATTCCAGGGGGGAGGGGTCAAGGAGTGTGGAATTTCCTGGGTCCCCTCTCAGCCCGCTGACGTGTCCTCAATAGGGAGGTGCGGACAAATATTGCAACTGCCCAGTTGGCGTGTTCACACCAACCAGAGAGGCAAACGCATGCGCAGGTGCAGACGCAAGCGCAAGGACATCATTTCACAACAGCGACGCAAGTGAAGCAAGCGATGCAAATAAAGAGAGTGAGAT
>JAOBYF010035456.1:0-12824 GCA_025403605.1 Parazoanthus darwini
TGATTTAAAAGATAACAATAATAATAACAATAACAACAACAACAACAACAACTTTATCAACCCTTTTGATTAATACAATATTAATAATACAAAGATAAATAGAAGAAATACCAAAGGGTTTGGCTTCCAAAAATAACTATAAAGTTAAAGGACTTGGAAGCCAAATCACATTAAACTAATTTACAATACTAGGTCGGAAACACACACATACAACAGGCACAGGCCCATCAGGGAACACAAATATATACCTCGTTCAAGGGTTGTAGCTGCTTACATTTACCAAAAGTTCATGGCATTAGTGTTAAAAGCAAAAAATATGAAGTTAGAAAATCTATACGGAAGTGATCATTTTAAAGTAATTCCACCTCCCCCATCCTATTGTTTGTTTAAAACTGTGAAGAAAATAAAGCGATTAAAGATATGTTACACGACCGCAACAGTGCGAGCTGTTCTGGGTGCTTATAAAATGCTTTATTTAAACCTGGCGCAGTGTCTGGTAAAGAAAGACTAACTGCTTTTTTTATTTCACCCAACAGAGCTGGTTGGCTTTCAAGTCTTTACGAAACCCAATGTTCGCAGAGCACAAATTTGTCTATTTTCCAAACCTTGGTCCGCCTACGTATCCGGAGGATGCAACTTATTGCCAGGTACGAGTCGAGAGGAAACTGCAAAACGATGTGGCGTGCAAATTAGAAAAGGAATCCAAGATGTGTTATCCAAGTAACTGCGTTGTTACATAATAATTACCTAATGAAAAACTGTACGGTATGTGAATTTCGGGTACTGTGTTTCTAACATTTTGATTGGTTCAATTTGTGTATTGTTTGGTCTCCAGCTTCACAAACAAGGAGCTAACAACAAGCCGAGAAATTAAATCCGGGTTCCGAATCTTTCAGCAGCGTCCGGAAGCAAACGTTATCAACAGTACTTAGAACAGCCTAGAGTCGGAGCTAAGATTATGCAAAACAGTTGTTGTTTTACAGTAAACTGTTGAAGAGCAATATATCGTGTCGTGTTTTGCAGTGTTGTGTTGTGTTATTTTATGCTATGCCATGTTGTTTTATGATATTTTATGTTATGTTATACACTACTTTCATCATTTGCTCCAGTGACCATAAACAACTTCAAGTCGAGGTCAAGTTCCAAAGTTCCCATACATTTGCTATATTTTAGCGCTACTGGACTCGACTCGAAGTTTTCGTTCATGCCCAGTGGGGCGTGTTGTGAAAGTGTTATATGTTATGTTATGTTATGTTGGTTGTGTTATGTTATGTCATGTTATGTTATGCTATGTTATGAGAATAACAAATGGTAGAAATGTGTAGCAAAACCGCGCAAATATTTGCTGGATTAAATTTTAGATCTGCATGAGATGTTAGCTTCTTGCTGCTCACCCTCCCCTCCCCAGCACATAAAATAAAATATGTAACAGAACTTAATCAAGTCTATTTTAACATCTCGAGTTCAGAATGTCGAGTTCAAAAGAGAGTACGGCTCCACCCCTGCGGTCCTGCTGTCCGTGAGCCACAGAACGGGAGGAGGCCGCTTGGACCCAGTGTACAACACCATCACAGCCTGGCTTGAGGTCAGCTCGCAGCCCAGTTTTGTGTTTTCACTTTTCCCTCTGACACAGTGACTATACAAACATGTCAGTTTTACAGTGCTAGCCTCGACTTATTATTGTGTATTCGTGAATACCAATAAAGATATAAACAATATATATTGAACACCAAGTCGAGGCTAACACTGTCAAAATGAGTCTGTAATCATTGCAATCAGCGGCAACTGGGAATACGAAACGGGACTATTTAATACTAGCAGACTTAGCTAAGTTAAAGTCAATTCACGTAAAGTTGCATGTATTTCCGGGTTTTTCTGTAAACTTAAATAATGAAACCTTTCTAAAATCCCTTGGGTTAAACACACGTATTTCTTATTCTTTACAATTGAATGAATAATGCATTTAGCGTTCCTATAACTTAATTTAGTTGACTGATTATAACTAGTATACTAGATTCCAGCCCTCAAAATGCAGATCCTGGGGATAACATCGTTCGATGGAGCCATTAACCCAAGAAAAATGGATAAAACGCTTGTAGATTTTCACAGAAGAAGTCGTATCTTGTTTAAAATATAACAAATGCATTATTGACTCCCCTCGCGAAAATCCTGATTCCGCCCAAACACCACACATTTGGCTTCTCAAAAGAACCTTCCCTCTAGGCACTTAGATTTAGAAACCTCGCCTGCTCATCCTATTGTTTGTCGTCGCCTAGTGTCGTGGCCATTCTTCTTTCCTTTCATGCACCCATTTTTATTCCCATTCCTATCCCCAGAATATCAACGTGACGGGATTTCGTACTTGCATCAAAGAATTGTACGTCAACAGATATGATCCCGTGTCGGTCGCGTACGCTGTATTTGGAGGTAGGTTTCTAACTAAACATGTGTTGTAATGCATGTAGCGCTGTATTAACTCGACGTTACATTATTCCCTTTTTTTTGAAGTTTGATTCCAAATTGCATAAATGTTTTTGCATGAACATATGTTGTTTTGTGATATAATGTACAACCTTTCAACAGAGTTCTATGTATACCGGTCTTATGCCTGTCGAACTAATATAAAACAGCTTGCAATACTTTTCAAGAAACAAAAGTCTGTGCTTCGTTACCAGAGACCGCTAAAAAAGCTGCACAATCACACTCAAAAAAATACTATGTAACCCTTAACACAGCATCCCGTATTACCCTGCTCTTCTCAAGGATTGTGTGGGTTTTTTAGACCCTGAGCTAGTATTCAAAAAACTTGACCAACGTCCTCATCTGCAGACGGGGTAGCGAAAGAAGGTCGCACAAAATTGACCAGGGCCATTGTCCGTTGAACCCGGATCCTCTTGGTTGTCAGTCGGAAATCTTGCCAAGTGTGCTAACCTTGCACACAAAACCGTGACTGAAATTTGAAACATCATGTCTTAGTTGCTATGCAGTTAAATCAAATTGTTTTGTTTGCTTTATAAAAGGAACCTCACCTAATAAGCCTCCGTGGCTTCGAAAAGGTTGCTTGTCCAATTCATGTTATACAAATCTAGAATGTAACGACTTTTATGTGTTGATTATGGTAAACAAATAAACTGAAACTGAAACCATTATTATTTTGACTACTATTATAATTTTATTGTTGTTATTATTCTCAATATTGTTATTATTATTATTATTATTATTATTATTATTAACTTTCCCTGAACAATAGATGTGTGTCCACCAGGATGGAGTTACTTTAACGGAATTTGCCTCCTAAACATTCGCACTTGTGCCAACTGGACTGAAGCCGCACGAGTGTGCAGCCGACAAGGAGCTCATCATGTCACCATCAGGCATCAAGCAGAAAACGTCTATGTGCAGAAAAAACACGACGGAGCGAGTGTGTGGCTGGGTCTTGTGAAGGGAAACAATGGTACTTTCGTCTGGTATAATGGAACAAGTAACTTCACTTTCTGGGAGCGGGGAGAACCACATAGCAATTGGAGTTGTGCAGTGGCTATGGGAGAGGCCGGCTGGTATCAGTGGAGCTCAGCGAGTTGTGATGGGTGTCATCGGTTCACTTGTGCTGCAGGTAAAGTGAACGTGCTCAGTAACAATAAATATAGGTTGTTCAGTGAAGCGTTAAATTATTCATCTGGTTGTTTTTTACGAGTTAAATATAGTTTTATCTTTTGCCAAGAAAAATAAAAGATGACGAGTAAAAATGTCAATAGTATGCTATTGTGTAAAAAAAGTCATTTTAATCACATTTTCCACAGATTGCGACGAATGCTCGCTGAGGACGCATACGTGCCACCGCTTTGCCACTTGTAGGAACACGTATGGCTCTTTCACGTGCAGCTGTCGGCCTGGATACGCAGGAGATGGCGTCCACTGTGCTGGTAAAAGGACATTTATCAGTCTTTCCTTAGTTCCAATAGTTTGAGGCTACAGACATCTAGATAGGATGACAAATAGCAGTAGCATATAGGGTGTTTATATGGGATTTCAGATGGCTGTACTTCATATAGGGTGTCTTTATAGGATGTTAGATAGCTGTACTTTATATAGGAGTGTATATATAGACATCAAATAGATGCATTTCGTACAGGAATGTGTATATATGATGCTAAATAGCTGTATTTTATATAGGAGTGTCTATATAGGGTGCTTAACAGCTGAATTTTATATAGGGATGTCTTTATATATAGGACGTAAGCCGCGGATAGCTCCACTTCATATAAGGGTGTCAATATAGGATGTTAGATAGCTGAACTTCATGTAGGGGTATCGATATGGGATGCTAAATAGCTGTGTTTTACATAGGATGTTAAACAGACGCACTGCATATAGGGGTGTCTATACGGGATGCTATACAGCTGTATTTCATATAGGGGTGTCTATATAGGTTGTCAAACAGCTGCATTCTGTTTAGGATGTTAGATGTTTTCTGCATAGGGATGTCTTTAGGACACATTTTTGACGCTAATTGGATGATTTTATCATCTACATGCAAAAAGTAACTGTGCAAACTAAAGCTAGAATCAAAAAAGGGAAGTTTTTTTACAAAATTAGTACTAATTTTCTGTAGGTTTGCTAAAAATATATGTTTTCGAAAAATCAGATGGTGGCCAAGATGGCCAACATGTTGTCCAATGGTTTTTGCCATAGTGTTTCTTATTGGTGTATATCCAAACTACTTTTCCTCGGGGGTCAAAACTTTCAATTATAGCGAAGCTAGTAGCCCAACAGTAGCCCAGCTTCATGTACTTGACACCATTTTTTACCTGTCTACATGCTTTCAGACATAGACGAGTGCAGCGCAACCAGAAATCCATGCCACACAAACGCAACGTGCATAAATAGTGTGGGCTCATATCAATGCAGTTGCAAAGTTGGTTTTACAGGAAACGGAATTACGTGTCTGGGTACGTTGTCTTCTTTAAAATCTTGAGTTGTAACTCCTTTACCCCTAACCAGGCTGGGAGCATTGCCAAACTGTACACTTTTTTTATAGCTCTAAAATGTTTTAAGCTAACGCTGTGCTGGTATTTCCTTTAATTTATCAGTGGAGTGTATCTGTTATACATACGTGAGCGATACTTGATTTTTCCATATACCGATAAATTTTGACTAACAAATTAAAAGGAGGAAACACGAAATGTTTAAGAATCGAGGAAGCTTTGCTGTTTTTCAAAAGGAGCTATTTTCTTACATCAAAAAGACGGTAAACGTCATATGAATTCATACGTGCAATTGTTAATTAGTTTTAGATATGTTATTTAACCTTCTAGTTAGTTATAGTATATGCAGTTTAACATTGTGAAGTTCAACTGTAAAAAATGTTAGGAGGGCTATGAGTTTACAAAAAATGTCCCGATAAAAAAGCTATTTTTATTTGCACTAATTACTTTTGATAAACGAGAATACACTTTCTTCCTTAGTTTGTTTTAGACTTAGTTCTAATTAATAAACTCCAAAGCTTGTTGCATTATTAACGATAGATCAAACATACACTTTTTAAATTAAGAACACTTTTTCTCCCTTAGCTCTGGACGAGCATACACATTATTCTCATGCGTGACTCAAACGTTGTCCTTTACCTGATTTTGTAACGGAAATTTTTCTATTCCTTAAACCTGGGGGAGTCTATAACAGTTGATTTTCTTGCGTGTTACCTGCATGTCAAATTTCATTCGACTCATTTTCGAAGTATCTCGCATATGATTGTGACGCAACTTGAGGTAGCAACAAAAATCTTGCCTCAGAACGGACTTATCTTTGAAGCAGATACTGGTCTCATGTCTAAACTCACTGGCTACTCACCCCTACAGTCATAACCTCTCTTCGCAACACAGATGGCACAACCTCTAAGACGCTTGTCTGTGCATCTCGTAGGCCCGCCTGATCAACACCTAAAGATCAATGGCCATACAAAGGATGGTGGGCCAGAAACGGATGCTGGAGGTGTTAAAGCTACACTTTCTGGCTCTGTGAATTTCATAAGCATGTCTCGGGTTCTCAGTAGCCTTGCAAGAGATGATGGAGGTGCTGCAACGACAATGTTTAACCCTGTCCACCTCTTAAGCACGTCTCGAATTCCCAATAACCTTGCAAAGGATGGTAGAGAAGTTACAGCTACACTTTCTGGCTCTGTGAATTTCATATGCATGTCTCGGGTTCTCAGTAGCCTTGCAACAGATGATGGAGGTGCTACAGCGACGATGTTTAACCCTGTCCATCTCTTAAGTACGTCTCGGATTCCCAATAGCCTTGCAAAGGATGGTGGAGAAGTTACAGCTACACTTTCTGGCTCTGTGAATTTCATAGACATGTCCCGGGTTCTCAGTAGCCTTGCAACAGATGATGGAGGTGCTACAGCGACAGTGTTTAACCCTGTCCACCTCTTAAGCACGTCTCGGATTCCCAATAGCCTTGCAAAGGATGGTGAAGATGTTACAGCTAAACTTTCTGGCTCTGTGTATTTCATAGGCGTGCCTCGAATCTTCAGCATCCTTGGACAAGATGGTGGAATTGCTACAGCTACAATACCCTACTCTGTTCATCTTGTAGGCACTCCTCCAATCCTGCGCAATAGCCCTGTAAAAGATGGTGAAGATGCCACTGTTGCACTTTCTGCCTCTGTTCATCTCGTGGAAACGCCTCCAATCCCCAGTAACCGTGCAAAAGATAATGGAATTGTTACAGCTACAATGTCTGACTCTGTTCATCTCTTAAGCACACCTCAATTTCAAAGCAGCATTGCAAAGGATGGTCGGGTTGTTGTAGCTACACTGTTTGACTCCGTTCGTATTTTAGGCACATCTCGAATCCCCAGCAGCAGTTCAGATGTTCAAAGTTTTTCAGCTACACTGCCTGCCTCTGTTGATTTCTTGGGCACAACTCGGAGTCTAAATAGTCGTTCAGAGGACAGTGAGGATATTACAGCTACACTGTCTGCCTCTATTAATCTTGTAAGCACACCTCGAATCCCCAGTGACAGTGCGAAAGAAGGTGGAGATGCTAAAGCTACACTATATGACTCTGTTCGCCTCGATAGCACTCCTCGAATCCCCGGTAACCGCGCAAAGGATGGTAGACATGCTTTCGAAACACTGTTTGACTCTGTTCATATTTTAGGCATGCCTCAAAGCCTCGTTAGTGATGTAGATGATGGAAGCATTACAGCCACACTGCCCGCCTCTGTTCATTTCTTAGGCACACCTTGGAGTCCCAGTAGTCGGACAAAGGATAGTGAGGGTATTACAGCTGCACTATCTGACTATGTTTATCTCTTAGGCACATCTCGATTCCAAAGTAGCCGCGCAAAGGATGGTAGGGTTGGTACAGCTACACTGCCTGTCTCCATTCGTATTTTAGCCATACCTCGAATCCCCAGTAGCCGTGTAGATAGCCTAAGTATCACAGCTACACTGCCTGCCTCTGTTCGTTTCTTGGGAACGCCTCGAAGCCCAAGCAGCCGTGTAGATGGCCAAAGTATCACAGCCACACTGCCCGCCTCTGTTCGTTTCTTAGGCACGCCTCGAAGCCCAAGCAGCCGTGTAGACGGCCAAAGTATCACAGCTACACTGCCCGCTTCTGTTGGTTTCTTAGGCACGCCACTGGGTCCCTATAGCCGTGCAAAAGATAATGAACGTATTACAGCTGCACTGTCTGACTCTGTTCGTTTCGTAAGCACATCTCGAATCCCCAGTGACCGTGCCAAAGAAGGTGGAGATGCTAAATATACACTGCCTGACGCGGTTCATTTTTTAGGCACACCTCGAAGCCCAAGCAGCCGTGTAGATGGTCAAAGTATTACAGCTACACTGCCCGCCTCTGCTCATTTCTTAGGCACGCCGCGGATTTCCAATAGCCGTGCAAAAGATAGTGAAGGTATTGCAGCTACACTGTCCAACTCTGTTCATGTCGTAAGCACGCCGCCTCGAATCCCCAGTGACCGTGCAAAAGAGGGCGGAGATGCTAAAGCTACACAAATAGTCTCTGGCTCTGATCATCTCTTGGGCACGCCTCGAATCTCCAATAGTCGTGCAAAGGACGGTGGACATATTGCAGCTACACTGCCTGCCTCTGTTCATCTCTTCGGTTCACCTCAAGTTCTTGTTAACCGCGCAAAGGATGGTGGCGATGTTACAGATACACATTCGGCCTCTGTTTATATCTTAGGCATGTCTCAAACCCTTAATGACAGAAAAAAGTATAGTGGGCCACAAAACTATGGTGGAAACGTTACAGCTGCACTGTTCGGGCCCGGTAGAGGTTTTTCCGGTTCAGGTTGCACAACAATGCCAGCATGGTCCACAGTTGTGTTTTTCCTGCATGTGTCACTGTTTTGTTCTTTATATAGGTGAAGATGGCTTGACTCTGTTAGCTCATGAACTCCTCTTGGCAGGATGCCGGTTGCTCCGTAATTATATGTTTCCTTCTCTTTTTCAGTAAAAGACGCGATACCTAATATCCAAACTTTTACCCTCCTGGTAGTTCTCATTATTGTAATTCAATTGCTGTTTGTAAAAACACTGTTTGATAATAAAGTATGAACATTTTTATTCTTCAGACTTGGTTTAATACACTTAATTCTTATACACATACGCTCATTGCTGTCTGTAACAACACTGCTGGGTCTTACACTATTTATACAGGTGTCACAATCAGTAGAATACTGTTTTCTCAGATGAACTTGTCTAAACTATAAAACTACAAAGAATATTATTACTGATATAATAATAGAAATCCCATCAAATTACACTGCTACAACGACTACATCACTCTTTCATATATACTTTATTAGTTATATTGGTTATCTGTTAAATCCCGAATCGCCTTTAAGGTTTTATTGCTAACGTATATGGCAATACTTAGCCTGTCGCTAGTTTATCTGGCTGAATTCATACATATCAAAAATACTAATAGTTCCTGTTACAACTTAAATCAAGCGGTAAGTTATTTCTCTATCGCCCGAGAATTAAGATCATTTGAAGCAAGTCTAGGCGACTGGTCATTTGCGCTAACGGCACCAGTTCTGAGGAACAAGTTACCCTGAGAAATACGGCAGGCACAATCTGTTCACACTTCATGAAGCATTTAAAAACTCGTCTTTTTAGGAAAAATTATTGTTTAATAGACCTGTACTATTTCATCAATTATTAAGGCAGGCTACGTTTTTATATCTTGTTGCATTGCATGGTTAATTGTAATTCTAATATTCATAATCCTAATACCATGCATTGGTCAATTCAAATTTCAGAAACTCTTAATCAAATTATTCTTTATTAATTTTGAACCATACTATTAATTTAGAATTATCGTAAGTTCATTATTATCTATAGTTCAAGGAATGTTATGCGCGTGTGAATATATTCGCACGGAACATGTATAGTACAAGTATTAAATGTTATTAAATATTGTTTCTCCTTTCCTTGGACCTTAACGCGTTTACACTTGGAACTCACATGCGTGATTCCAATGCTGTCTGTAACAATCTTGATGGGTTCTACATCCGCACCTTACCACGGGAAATTTATTTTTTTCTCTTAGATCTGGACGAGTGTACACTTGGCTCCAGTACCTGCGATTCAAATGCTGTTTGTAATAACACTCTTGGGTCCTACACCTGTACCTGCAAAACTAAATACATCGGTGACGGACTGCGATGCGTAAACCGCTTTGAACGTGAGTACTCTGTTGTAAAGATAAGATAAAAGATAAACATTGTTATTATCTCAACTCTTTGTGATGGTTACTTTTCTGTGGCGACATATATGGTATAAATTTTGAATTTTCGCAATTAAAACTTAACGTAAATAAAGTGGCTTTTACCTTTACACTAAATGTACAGGTGGCCTTGGAAAGTCGGTAATACTCCAGCATAGTTCCGATTACCTGGAACAGCTGACATCTTGGCTCTCACCTGTCTTGAAGAACCTTTCAAGCAGTTGGAGGAGATGCTGGCGCGGCAGTTCCGATGGATTTGCGGCCTCCACCTTTCACTCCATGTGCAACAACAAGGGGCCTACGGTAACGATAGTCCGGGTTGGAAGTTACGTCTTTGGTGGATACACTGATCAGCCCTGGACCTGTAAGTACCAGGCCCGTAGGCAGGAATTTTGTTTTTGTTTTTTTTGTTTTTTTTTGTTTTTTTTTTGGGGGGGGGGACGTGGGTGTAAATTCAGTTAGTAAATTTGGACTCTTAAAAGCCAAACTTATGGGACACACTTTTTTTATAGTCGTTTCGATTTGCGGTAGCACCAACTGTTACGATAAACGTATTCGGGTGTACGTATCCACCTGGTACCTGTAAAACCTACAAAACCAGATTCATGTACATCACAAGCAGCATAATTTTGGTAACATTGCAAATAATGATTTTAAAACAACAAAAATAGTAATGATAATAACAATAATAAACATATAATACTAATAAACTTACCTTATTCCATTTGTTTTTGCGGAAGTGTGTTCTGCAAACAACCATGACTCTGAATCAAAGCACCTTGTCGTGACGTCCCAACAATTTTCGATTGCATTTCACACGATTTAAAATTTTGATTTTAGTTTTATTTTGCAAAACGCCACACGCAAAATCTTGACTGAGGCTAGGTAAGTTTGTATTCGTGCAGAATAACCAGTACATGAAGCTTGCTTTGTTTCACGAAACCATTGATCATAACATAATTCCTCCAATCTCTAATCTGCCTCACTAAGTCGTTTCGCGGTTACATGTACTGTATTCGCAATTCGTTTTAGCGCGTTGTGCGTTTCTACGAGGTATCATGATTAAAGCAACACTAAATGTATCGACTTTTAGTATGTTTTGTTGCTGTAAACTTGTTTTCTGTGAGGCTAAGAACGCATTTTCCTTTATTCCGCAGCCGAAGGCGCATACAGCAGAAGTGAGAAATCATTTCTCTTCACGCTGTACAACACACATGGCTACAGACCACAGAAGCTTCCACAGTATCGAAATTTTGATAGGGCTATCTATTCATTCAACAGCTATGGTCCGACATTTGGTGGCGGCCATGATCTGCACATCCGGGATCAAGCCAACGACACCACCGGCTCGTATACTTCTGTCGGGTATACATATAAAGCGCCATACGGCTGCTCTTTTGGCCCCTGCTCTGTCTTTGCAGGGAAATTTAATTCATTTAATATATCCAATATCGAAGTCTTCTACGAAGCAACGTAGACCATCGTTATCGAGATGATTGGCTCTGCAGTCGTCTGTTCATAATGGACTGAAATTAAGTATAATAAACTGTCAAAGCAATATCGTAATATGAATCATAACCTATTTTAAGAAAGATTGCTACAAAAAATACTAAAACATAAAAGATACAACTTAGAAATGTTCTGGGAATACCGTGATCGCTCAATAATTTTGTGGTATGTATGCACGTGTAGAGCTAATGATGCAACTGAAAATTGTAAACAACTTACTGAATACACGCACGCCTAACTAACCCAATCATTCGATGTTTGGGTGCTAAACTGCCCTGAATTACATCATGTTGTATCTTTCTTTATTAGTGTTTTGAAATACCAACCGTTCTTAAATAAGGTGGAAGTTTTTTTTATTAGTTATGCGTTTTGTTATGAATGGTTAGGTAACACTGCTCCAACTATATTAAAGTACTGAACTGATATTGGGAGTGTCTACTTTACCTTTCCTGTATCGGCCGGCACACGAGGTAAATTTCAGACTGGCTGCTGCGCTACGATAAGGGTATTTATTGATAACTATGCAGAAAGCTAAAAAACACAAGCAGCCAATTAACACAGGTACCAACCATCAAAAACGGTAGAAGATCGATGCTATACCTCACACGCTTTCTGAGTCAATTGCAAACCTGATGTTAGCCGACTCGGTAAATGCTAGAAATTGATAGAGCAGGTCAAAGTTAGTATATACTGACCGAAAGTTTAGAAGCTTAATATCGAAATCTCGGACACTGGTGCCGAGACATTTCAAACCAAAAATACCCACCTGAACTGAAACTTTAAAAGAGAATGTGTGAGAATTTGCATAGGATTGAAGCTGAAAATGTATGAATGCTTGTCCAAAGCAAAATTCCCATACATTCTTTGTTAAATTTTCTGTTTTCTATTAAAAAGAATTTCACCAGTGCCAGAGTTTTCTGTGTTGATTCCCCAAATTAGCGGTACTTGCTTACTTTGACCTGCTCTTTCCTTTTCTGTCATTTACAGGGTGCTGACATCAGGTTTTCAAAAGCATGAGAACAGTCTTTTTCTTAGCAGTGCTGTATATACTCAGTTCCAGTCGCTGATACACAAACAGACACAAACATACAGAAATGCATACCTTTGCAATTGGCTTCACAGCGCATAAATTAGAACAAAAAAAGGGTAACAAATATTCCCTGGCTATTATTATTCAAAGAAAAAAAAATTAATGTACATGTCTTCTTCATGTCAGTGCCAACGTAGCTTAAACAAAGTTTTTCCAATTATACGCTTCATTTTGAGGTGTTAGAAGGTATCTTGAGCGATAGCTTCCATCTTCTTCCTGCACGATTCACAGTCTTCAACGCTATTGTTTAAAAGTTCCACTGTCTCGGGGTTGAACATTGTCACAACGTCTACAACAAGCAGGTGCAGGCGAACTGTGGGAAGTAGCGGAGACATTATCAGAAACAGCTAGTGATATTTGTGCGATAGGCTTAAAAATGAAATAACTGTGTCAATCAACTCTGCCAGAAATAATCAAACAATTTTTCCAGGTCCGGGAGAGCGGTTTTTTTATTTCATTTTTTAATTTA
>JAOBYF010035567.1:0-20587 GCA_025403605.1 Parazoanthus darwini
GGTTGCTTGGTTTCGCACGTGCTTTGTTGTCTGCAAATTTCTTCATCTTGCTTTTTCCAAGTGCATCACGTCGTCCGGAATATTTATCAACAGCATCACCGATATTCCTGGGTTTTGACTGATACCTGACAGCACTGTAATGGGTTGTGTTTTTTTTCTCTTAAGGGAAAAGTAACTACAACACTTTCCACAAAGAAACAAAACTTCATTTCTGGGGAAGATCACACTTCCAATGAGCTCCAGAACAAGGTTATTAACTCTAATTAGACTCCCTATTTGCAGCTTGGACAAAGAGAAAATAGAGTACACGTATGGCTGGTTATTTGCAGCTGAGACTCCATAATGCACAAATTATTGCTCCAAAACCAATGTCTATGCCAAGCAGGTACAGAAGGTAACACAGATTTGATCTTGGGCAGAATTTGATTGGGAGTTTCCAACATTTCAGCTGACTGTGAGATTTTAAGGTTAAATTATGGTGAGATGAAACCCAGTGAAACAATTGGAAGGTCAATAGCTTTGCCTACGCATTTACCACACAAATGCATGTAAACTGCAAAATCTTAATATATCTAATTTATATAACACACAAAGTAACATACGGTACATTTGTATATGATACATACTGTATTTATTTGAAAAAGTGTCCTCTCTCGAATAGCAGCCCCTAAAACGACCAAAAACTAAATAAGCACCCCCCCCAAAAGTTTTAAGGCACTAAAACAAGACTGTTGTTGAAACTTGTGGTTAGACCAAAATGTTTTGTTGGTATCGCATGTACTATACAGTATTTACCAGACTGTATTGCATGAACACTTGAGTTGAATCAAGACTTTTATTCAATATGTTTCTGCTTCGAACTTGTTTAAGAATGCTTTAATGGACATTTTTTGTCTTGTTGCACTTTGTTGTGCAGTGAAAGATACCAATAAATTTGCTCAAATGTCTTTGTGACTAAAATGTTAAAAATTTAATAAGTGCCTTCCCTTGAATAAGCACCCCCCCCCCTCCAAAAAAAATGAATAAAAAACTTAATAAGTGCTACAGGCGCTTATTCAAACAGATGGCACGTAGTGATACCTTATTAACAACAAGATGTGTACATATACATACGCAGAGATGTTCAGTGGCCTGTTTCACTACAATTTTTACTAAGGGACTGTTCATTATTTATACCAGAGGGGTGGGGGGTCAGCAGTCTTGACAAGAAGTGTCCCCCTCATTTGAAAAAATGCATGACTTCCCCCTTTGGGCCCCCTTTATGTAGTTCATGTACACATATATATTAACCCTGACAAACTCAGAAATTTATGTCTTTGACTGTCCCTTTCCCTCTATAAAAAATACTGTGACCACCCCTACTTTTTGCCAACCACCCTTTGGTATAAATTATGAACAGTCGGTCCCCAAGTTGTAGCTTCTTAATCATTAAGATTATACTTGTTTCTCATTCATCTTGATGTTCCACTGAGCCCAGCGTCAGTGTAAAATGGCCATTACTCATCGACCATAATTATAAGATTCTTGCAGTCTGTGCAATAAAACTTTTGTGTTGTTCTATTTGTGTTCATATTTTATGCAATAAAACCGACCACTATATAAAATGCTCTCTTGAACAAAAATAAAACCCGTAAGTCCAAGTAGAAGAGAATGACGGCGATTTCGCGGTGCAAATCACGATTGTTAAACGAATTTATTTCATTTTTGACTACGGATTCGCTGAGGGCAAGTTCACATTTTTGTTCCTGTAAAAACAAAGTAGGTATATAAAAATAAGTAACAGATATATCAAGGTAAAAAATTCACATATTGCACGAGTTTTTCATGCTGAGCGAAATCGCCGTAAAACCTTGGCGAGTTCGCTTGAGCGAGTCTGGGCGAAATCGCACCTTGGCGAAAATCACCGGCTACCGTAGAAATGAATCGTTCACTCCACCAAATCCCAAAGGTAGTTGGCCATGAAAAACTTCGAGTTCTGCTTGCTGTCAACACAAAACGGCTTGACATCGTTCAGACTGGCAACGAATCCTTTAATCTGATCTTCTTCGCAATTATAATCCCACCGAATGCGGGAAATATTTGTGTATAAACTAAAGTTGTATTTTATTTTGGCTTGGATGTCCTCACTTTGTCTTTGGGCTTCGACCTTCTTTTGCTCTATTTCCTTGGCTGTTTTTTCATTCTCGCCAACGATTTCGGTCAGTCGTTTGAGATCACTTTCCAACTTTTCAATGTGCTGTAGTGTAACGTCTTTCTCTGTACCAAGTGTGTCAAGCTTCCTCGAGTTTTCAACATCTTCGTCCGATATTTGCAATTTGTTCCTCTGCGTCTCTGCTGTTCTTGTCAGACCCTGAATGGCGTCCTTCACTTCGTTTTCTTGACTTCTGCACAACTTTGCCCTCTCCTTGTAGTTATTCGCTACTTTGGAAAGAACTTCGTTGTCATCTTCACTTGCAAAGATTGTAATAAGTTCCTGAGCCACCTGAAGTGGGTTAGAATTTGACATTTTGATTTCAGACTGCAAAAAATTCGTTGTTCTTTCGAAAATGGCGGACTTCGCCCAAATATGGGCAATGCTTACAATCTCTCCCCGGGCTTTCGCTCCCTGACCGGGAACCGAGAGTGGGCTGGCGACGGTAAATACACTATAAAAATGACCATTTTTTTGTAATAAAGGACCTGTCTGCCAGCACCAAAGCTGAGGACGGTTTAATCCTGTGTAATTCGGTTTAAATGGGGAACACTTCTTCAGGAAAATCACGTCAAACGGCCTCAGATCGCGCCCAACATGACAACTTGCTCATGGCCTAATCGTGTAAATAATTAAACAATAGAAGACCAGATTTCACCCCCGATTTTGGGTGAAATTTCGCATAAATTACATCGAGGTGATAGACGAAACAAAGGAAGTGTTTTGGCTGATTGACAGGTGATGTTAGCACTCGTATCGGGACAGTGAACACGCACAATGGCAAATTAGAACTTATACGCGGGACATTTCAAAATTCACGTGGACTCTCACAAACGATCACGCGTGCATTTTCACAAATGTGTCGTGAAACAAAATAAAGCTGAACTAAGGTGTCGAATGCACTGAAATATATATGGACTATATGGAATCAAGAGCATCTAATTTCCAAACGTTTGCTTATCCGTAGTGAACGCGCGCGTAGATTATTACTGTATTTTATCTACACAAGCATTTAAATACCGGACTTGTGTGCAGCGGGCGCTTTCAAAAGAGTTTTGTAATCCGAATTGAAGCTCTTCAACGAAAATCATGCGAGCGCGGGCAAACTAAACGAGAACCCTCTGATACTCGTACTGGAATAAAAAAAGTGGATTGTTGCTAAATCAGTTACTAAATCTTTTTTTAAAAATGAATGAATACATCATTTCGTCAAAAGATTTCTACGGACCAGTAAAAGTTTTCAATTTTCGTTTCGACCCTGGCCGCCGTCAGATACTTAGTTCGTGCCGTTCTTAACTAGCCGATCTTTTCAATTTTAAATAAGTACCAACAACGGAGCATTGACAATAACCAAACTGAGGTGTTATGAGAAGCGTTTGCAGGCATTTCGAAAATGAAAAGGTAGATTTCAAATTGAAGTTACGATAATCAAATAATGCATGCAAGTCTTAAGTGAGCCTTTTTATAAAGGGCAGGAAAGCGAAGGGAAGCACCGATAATACTAAAAATGCGGTGCAACATCTTACAAAATAAGTATGCTCTTCTTAAAGAGGCCTATAACTCTATAAAAGAGCGGTTAAAATAGCTTTAGATATCTAATTACATTCTTATATTTCAAATACAAAAAGCTATTTAAATCTCACCACCTGCTTGATGACCGAAGAAAAGTTAAACAATACAAAATCTACAAGAATAAACATAATGAAGCTAATCCACTATGAATCAAGGAAATATGATAATGCCTAGGAAATTAATTGGAAAATTGTATTCCTTTCTAAAGCCTCTTTTATAACAAAAAATATCTCACAAACAAAACCACAACTTGTAGTTAATTAAGCCAGCAATTTATTATATTAGGTCAAAACTTTCCTGTCAAAATACAGACCAAAAATGATTAATCAACATACATTTCAAAATAGTATAAGCTTCAAACTCATTTGTAAACTTGACGTTTTGTGATTATATTAGCTAAACCAAAACATAAAATTTTAAGCGAGATTCTATTTGGGGTAAGAAAAAAGGGCCCTCAACTGAGCAACCAATTACAGAAAATTCAGATAATCTTAGGATCTCAATATATAACAACTTATACACTTGTGAAACGTTTAGTGATTTAGCCAACTAATTTAACATTGTTAATTACAATTCTTTTCTGGAAAAGCTAAAAAAGTGCAGTAAACAAGAAATTCTTCTTCAATGACAATGGTTCACTAGTATGTATTCAAAGGAAAAACCTAATTCTCCATGCAATCAATAAACTGTTGAATCCTACTTTTGTTTCTGCTTTACCTTAACTTTTGCCTTCTAGATCTGCAGATAAACTCGCATTTCATGTATTCGGATGCAGATGATGCAAACATCTTCGCCTCCTCTCGTAACCCCAAGGAGCTCGAAATCTACGATAAACGAATTACTTCATGTACAAATTTAAGTGATGTTAGTAAACTTTCATCTACCTTGAAAAAGCTAGTTTTATAATAATCAAGTCATCTCAAAGAAAACACATTCACCATTAAACATTACTATGCCAAAATATGAGGGTGCAAGCTACTCAGAAAGACCATGTAAACTTTTTTCTACTTCTTACTACCTACAACCTTTGAGAACATAAATATAAACACCACTTGAAAAACCTTCAAAGAAAAAGAAAATCACTTTGTATGGATTTGGTTTCTTGCCACCTTCTTGCCAAATCTACTTTAAACACTATATCATGTTTATGAGTTTCAATCACTTTGATAATTACTTTCAGTATGCAAAAATCTCCATTTATACAACACAAAATAACCTTCGAAGATAATATTTACAGTAAATTGTGGTAAACAGACATTATCTGTACAATGCAATACAGATATAATACGACATTTAGTTTAACTTTGAAGTATACTATTTTTCCTGGAAACGAAAATGTTTTGATACTGTTTTTTCTTTCTAAAAATTTCTACCTCAAATTTTCAAAAAATGTTGTATTTGTCTGTTGTGAGCGCTGTTAATAAATTGTATAAGTATTCTGTCTGGAGTCTAACACGAAAACCTCACGGTCCACCTAGACTCGAGGCATTTTTCTCAGTTTTTATCCATATTAAGAATATTTTCTATTGGAGTATTGCCCCAATTTTAGAACTTACTTGTAAACATACAAATATAGAAGAGACAATGTAAACATCTTAAAGTAAAAACCGAATACAAAATTGTATTGTATTGTACTGCTTTTCTACGGACTTCCAGAGAGTGCGATGTAAGATCTGCGGAAGTGGGTTTTGAGATTTGTTTGCCTTTCTATTTTTTACCAAGCCGCTCCACGTGGTCCTTCACTTCCATCTCATGATCATTATCAGAGTCAATCTCTGGATCTGATTCCGCTGGCAAATAATTGCTACAGGCAGACAACACGGATCAATTCTTGACAGCATCGAAATTGAGTTCGTTTTTGATACATTCAAGAATTGGATTTCTCAGTCATATTTTCTCGAGTATGCAGCCCAAGTTTCTTCGTTTTTAATATGTTTAAATGAACTGACCAGCTCCGAAGGCAGGGGATATCCACTTTCACCCATGTCTTCTTCATATTCCCTTGCATCATGATTTTTAGTGACTTAAATAATGCTCTTTGTGATCGTTTTCTGTTGGGGTTTGGCTAACTTTCACCGAATATTCAATATCTTAAGTTTTTGTGTCTTAGTAGTTAGTTTGATCTTGTTTCTAATGCAGGCCGAAAAGGAATAGTCCTTGATATCGTGACCTGAACAAATTGCCTTACGACAATTCCCAAGCCCTTGAGGGTAACCAAAATATTAGACTTTATTAAGTATTAGTATTGTTAATGAATGTGATATTAATAGAAAGACTTTTTCTTCAGATACTACTTTTTGCAAAGACAATAAGTAACTTAAGTATGAAAACGTGGTCGTTTCTGCTTGTCTGTTGGACTGGAGTGTTTGGGACACAAAAATGTGAGTGGAGAACTGATAGCAATTAACGTTTTCCAAAATAATCACAGTTTGTAACTATATTGGTTTTCGATCGCGAAATTGGTACTAAAATTGTCGTTGTTCTAGGTTAAAGATAAAGGCTAATACGGGCTCAAGATATGTGCCTTCCTACGGTTTTGTAATAGTAGTGTGTATTCTACTTCCTGTACAGAGTAACAAGGGAAGTTGTACCAGACAGAACTCGCTACCCAGACTTAACAAAGTCGTGTTCTTAGCTTTTCAGCAAGATGTTTTCTTACTAAGAAGAGGCTAAAACCAGAAAGTTGCCATGTTGTTAGGTTTACCAATACATTTTTATGAATCTTACCAGCGGTCATTACATCTGCATCAGTAACAAAGACTTTTCTTACCAGGAGACAAATGTATAAAACCTACTACATGCAAAGGAAAAAACGTCCATATTGTCTGGTACTATTCTGTTACAAGTTGATGATCTGTTTATCTGTTTAAAAGCAAGCGCGCTGTCGCAACTTTCTTTTGGAGAACTTAAGATTTAAACTTATGACAAATTGTAAAAACGCATCGGAAGACATATAGCATATGGTATACAGGCACAATATTTCGTTTACATATAGTTGTAAGCTGCACTCTTTCCTTTTCTTTGTATCAAAGAAAAAAAATTAAGAAAAGAAACGAAATATTGAAGGATAGGACAATTTTGCCATTTCGTGCTATTGTAATGATCCGGTCAAGGCAATTTTAACACGAAATCGGGAAGGGAGGAAGAAAGATATTGCGCATTAAGTGCGGATGGACTCCCGGACTGCGATTAGTGGACAAAGTGAGCTCTCAATGTTTATTTGCACGAACGCACTGCACGAAGCTGCACGATTTCTTAAACAGTTTGTTTTGATTGGCGCTGTTACCAAAACACCTTCAGACTATTAACACTCCAAATTTAAAGAATTGAAAATAGTGTCTGTAACCACTTGGGTAAAGCTATTTCGTACTAAAGATATCCTAAATTGGACTAAAATATGTGGCTTTCGATGCAACCCACTCGTATTTCAATACCTAACTTATCGATTGGAATAGTTTGTGTTGTTGTAAAGTACGGGAGGGGACACCTTCCGGAACAAGTACTCGCTGAGAAGATTTGTAGCTGTTGTGGAATTCCGACAAATGCGCCATATTTAACTTTCGCGTTCCAATCATACTTCAAATAATACCAACGAAATAGGAATAAATTCTACAAAGCAATGGGGATACATATCACGGGTGATAAACAATTAGACCTGCCCTGAGCAGCGGATAAATAGACTTGCCCAATGCCAGAAGATCAGAATACGAGCAGAAGTCAAGCCGTAAGGAGCAACCGTGAAGAAGCACTATGAAATCGTCCTTGAGCTTATGCCTTACCTTAACTGTTTTCTTAGTTATTATGATCTGCACAGTAGAAGAGAGCAAAGCTTTTTCAGTTGCCTTAAAAAGCCGCATAAGTCAGCGGAAATTCTCTCCGAGAACAAGCCGGATTACCTCACTTAAGCTGAAAAGACTTGAGAAACTGTTGCGCAGACAAGAGACTTTGAAGAGTAATCTGCATAGTTTTAACAAATTTGTGAAGAAGTACGAAGCCAAAGTAAGAAATATTTCAATGACAGTTTATGTTAAGAATGCTTGAAATAGTAAAGTTAATCACTAGTAAACATACAATCTGAAATCAAAAATACAATCTGACACGAACAAGAACCTTTATTTTTCCTTTTACTTTTTTCTTATAATTAAAAAGTCGCTTACAAAGTTATCTTTTTTTCTGCAGCTATTAGAAAGATTTCGTCATGGCGGAGAATCAATTCGGAGAATTGTTCCATGAACACGCCGCAAAGTCAGTCGGACAACTGAAACTCTACTGCAAAACGGAGAATTAGTCAAACTGAGTGATGGCAAACAATATGAGGCCGCTTGCTTGACCAATGCTTTTTATATAGAGAAAGACTAAAATCACGTACAAAAAAGAAATATTTGTCTATCAAGCCATTGTTTGAGAAGGTATTAAGTGATCAAAAGTAGACAAAAAGCTGTTTTAACAGCAAGCGACCAGCAACACTAAGGAACCACACCTTCAACAACAATAACGACAACAACAATAGCCTCACGGGAGAACTAAGGAGTGCTAGACACAGCATGGTTCAAGGTTCCGAGTCTTTGGAAAGGAGGTAAAAGATGAAACTCTATGGAGTCAATAACTTGTGGTTTCTACCATCGAACATTGCTTTCATTCATGGACATTCATGGACATAAAAATGTTAATTTATCTGAGAGTAAGCCAGAACCTGTTGGCAATATACCTTTTCAACTGAAAGCGAACAAAAGTTACTACAATATCCTTTAAAATACCGAAAGATTGCCTTAATTTAAGAGGTCATTTCCAAATATTACCAAAGATTTTGTACAATAGCAAAGGCTGATTAGTTTAGTTATCGTTTGACCTTGTAATTGATAAATGCAAAGCAGCGTTTCTAAACACGGAATAAATACAGATACTTTATGGAACTTTTTGCTGAGGTTTTGATAGTTTTTTTAGAACTCTTCAATACTTACTCATATTGACTAAAAGTAATCACTTCAATGATCGGAGATTTTAGTTGATTTTGAAATAATGGCAAGCTTTTTTACCAGTGCCGTTGGTTTAACGACTTTGCATATATTTATGTTACGTTGATCAAGGTGTCTCGAAGTCACAAAAAAGAGGTAATTACAAAGTTGAGCTATTTTTAAACCCGATATAAAAGCAATCCTTCAAGTTACAGAAAAAAGCTTAGTAATTGACTGCAAATATTAATTGACAGTTAAAGCTTCGACTGAGAAAAGTTTGCAAAAAAAATTACTAAATCATGCATTTCGTCAACAGTAAAGATTAGAGTATATTTTTTTTACTTTCAACAATTTCAGATGTTAAATATTATGCATGCTCATCCTAAAAAAAGACAATTTAATACTTAGTTTGAGGAAGACATAGCTGGATAAGTGAAAGATGGCTCTACTTGATTGAGAAGACACAGTGCGTTTCCTGTGAGGTTGAGCTGAACATCTCTGGCCAATGAACCTTTGGTATCTCATGTATTGCTGTTTGTTGCTAAAAATATTACGATTTTCTATTTATAAAAGATGACATAGAATATCAAATCGAAAGTTAATTTCATACATTATAAATATGTATAATATGTACTCTATAGCCAACACTAATTTAGAATAGCATTATGTCAGGATTCTTAGTGGCTGTAACGTGACAAAAAATGGGAATACATTTCTCTGTCAATAAGGCGTAGATTCTCAAAAGGAAAAAACGATGACGCTCTTTTTGTGTCAATCAATGACTCACTCAATCAATCACTTATATTTGGGTGAGATGAGATTTTGTAAGAAAACACTCGTTGACATTTTGAAGTGATCCAATCTAAAATGCTCAGGTTAGTTTTCCTTATCAACTGTCTTTCCAACATCAAGGAAGCCTTCGATCATTTTGGGAGATGCTACACTTCGGCAAGCAATAGTTTAAGCGGTGAACAATATTTCGTTCCCAACATCTCGAGTGATAAGAGTGATAAGGCGTTTGTAGTAACTGACATATCGATTCAACTGTTTGTAAATAAAGATGTCAGTTCCTAGTTGGACCTGCGAGCTGGGAAATTAGTCACCTAAATTATTCATGTTTCGTTTGTCCCGTAAAACAAGGAGTATGTAACATAACATGATAACAAAGCATATAACCACTTGGTTTCAATTTCATGAAGGACAACCGAAACAGCAACGAGCCATGTTGGTAAGTATAAACAAAGGGAATCACACAGCGGTTAGAGACCGACGTACACGGCGTTGTAACAGTGAAAACGAGCACAGCGCTGTAGCAACGAAAACGTGTCCTCGATTTTGCTCTCCTGGACGCCCTGGGTTTCCGAGGATGCAGCTGTTCATGATAATACACTTCAGCGTATCGCTGTCCTCCTGACCCGACCTTAGAAATTTGGTAACAAAGATCAGATGAAGTAAATGAGTTAATGCCCAAGAACTTATACTAGAAGTTAGCAATGCTTATTTCACTAACTATTAAGTTCAAGAAGTAATAGGCAAGATGTTTTCATCAGTATATTACGGAGAACAGGTCATTCCACCTGGTACATTTGCTTAAACTGATTTTTAGCAAAGTTCAGAGGCTGAATTCTCGGTGAAAGAAATAAAACTGGGAAAAATTTAGTTCATGTTAGGTGACGTACCGTGAAAAAAGCCAAAGCCAAAATGCGAGCAAAATGACCGACAAATAGAAAACAAATCCTTCTTGCTCAATAGTACTCCACAGTTTACCCAAAACTCGGTACCCACGTGCATGTAACAGGAACTCGTTACCAGTCCCGACCGAGCGAGTCTCCGGTAGTTCACCGACTAACTTTTGTGTAAATTGTAATCAAATGTTAAAAATAGGGTGTGTTTAAGGCTCTACCAAATTGCCATGGAAACAGAATTTCCGATGGTAGTACAAGGATTGATAAGTTAAATTGTCATTGTAACACCAGCTAACAAAAACTGGTACGAATCCATCATGATGTTTGGGAAAGCCTTTCCTAAAGTTCAGTGATGCAGCAAAATGGAAAACGGGTTTGAGCCACCTTAAACAACGCCTAACGCGAGTTGAGATCCAGGCTTCGTTTAAAGTAGTGGAAGGCGTTGTGTCGGTTTGAGAAGTACGGTCTTGGAGAGTTTTATGGGGTTCATTGAAGGTGCTATTTTGATGATTTTGAGCTTAGTGATTGTTTAAGCGAGAAAACACTAGAAATGAGCTTCCAGCCTTAGTGTTGATCAATCACACTAAATAAAGAACAAAAAATCAAAACGTCCGGTTTGCTTGTTCTAAAGCGCAAATACCTCAGAAACTAGCCCAAAGCACGCCAGGTAGATAAGCCAAATTGAGATATGATTCATCACTGAGTTGTTGTCTGAATTTAAGCCTGCAGTCACAAAAAACACATGGGTCGTGGCTTAATTATCAGTTTTCTATCTTAGTATCTATTCAATATTGGCTTATGTATTACACTGCTGTTGCACACGGAGTTAAAACGAGGTTGACCACAAGTGCAAACCCTTCATCAAATCTTAATTGAGATAAAAGACAACTAAAACTTGTGTTTTTCCCTTTTGACTGAAATTAAATTTTACACTGAAGCGTTTACAATTGCCTTAGAAGCTTTAACAATTTTGAACACTGCGCGGACCTATTCTAACAACCTGCTCATTACATACTAATATACTGAAGTTTCGCTAACGTACAACTAGTTTGTCACAAAGACGAAAATTCTTCAAATGAGGTATTAATGAAACGAACGGACGAACACGGTCTGTTTAACTGTGTGACTAAACATTTACTACATACTTGCTTTAAAACAGTGGTACTACTTAGTAGTGGAAATTAAACCTCGCTATCTAACCGCCGTTGGTCGAACTTGAACGAGGGCTAAGATCAGTTCAAAGCTGAATATACAGGTCACGACAGCTGAACCGTTAACAATGCCATGTTAATGCGGTTTAATCAACACGGGTCGACATGGTATATTTATCGCCGTAAGTTTTAGGTGTGAAGCTGAGGTTTCAAGTGTTAGCGTTTATTGTATAACATAATATATTAATTATCTTGATGAATTGGACATATTACTTTAATGAAATTTAATAAAGTTTAGCTAGCATTATGCCCAATGATTTTTAAAGTCTTGAAAAAGAAACAACATACCGAAACAAAATAACCTGAGGCTTGAAGGCAGCTGAGCTGAAATGACATGAGAAAAATCCCAAAATTTCTGTAGTTGGAGCAAACACATAAGTTTCATTTCTTCGTCACTACGATTAGTATACTATATCCGATAAATATGCGCGTGTAGTTTTCCTACAAGCCAAAAGGTCGTCCCAAATCAATAAGCAATATGTGACTGTAGTTTGCGGAAAACATTCCTTTTCAATACCATTCCTCGTTAAACGTTCATAGTTCAAGTTTAACCAGACTAATCACAAACAAAAATACAAAGACACGCGCTACCCCATTGTTTGTCATTTAAATAACGCCCATAGAAGTTGTTTACTTAAAAAATTCCTTGGTTTGAACTTATTTTCAGTAAAGATCATGACATAAGAAGAAAAACATTTGAACGATTTCAGTCAATCAGTGTATACTTTGCGCTTTTAATTAATACCCGTTCACGCAGGATAAATTCAATTTTAGCGCGATTGTAAGCAATCTTGTTGCAAAACGTATATGAAACCACCTAACGGCTGATAAATATATCGAACGAAGAGGAAATGTCCAGTTTAGGAAAAATGAAAACTGCTTTCCAGCCTAATGTACCTGGGAGTGTTATAAAAATACGAGATATAAAAAGACAGTTCCTGTTTTACAATATAGTTCTTCACTTAATATTTCTGCTAAAAAAGATGCTCGAACTGAACTAAGGGAGTCGTTAGTCATCGCTAAGTCAGTTTAAACACACTGGCCTAGAAGGTTCTTAAACCTTTCTAGCTAAACTTTGGGCTTCAGGCAAGTAGAAACTCAGACAGACTCAATGTCCTGAAATATTGCTCTTTGAAAAACTGTTCTTTTTCAAGAAGGAAATGACTGGTAAAGACTAAAACTGTCAATACAATTTACGTGCAGTGAATCTAACCCGTAATCAGTACATTTAAACCAGGAATAAATATTTTTTACCGGGTGAAGATATGAAGAACCTACTAGTACTACATGCAAAAGACGAGTTTTACCAAGTGCCATCCTGTCACAAGGTGATGACGTCTTTCTGCACCATCTATTTGTCTCGTTATTGACAACCGTGCTCTTGTGATCTTCTTTTGGGTTTGTTAAGAAGTACTTGGACCAGGCAAGCTGTACTGAAAACCACATCAGAAAACAGAGAGCAAACATACAACTGCACATAGCATATGCTCGATATGCTGTTTAGTTGTAAACCGTACTCTTTGATTTGTTCTCTCTTTTATCAAAGGTCACTGAACTTTAATAACAGAAGAAAATGAAAATTATAACCAAAGACAGATTTTGCACTTTCGTGCTATGAGGTAGCATGTAAAATAAAAAGATCAAACCCCGATAAAAAAATCGAGGCTTAAAGAAGGAATACATTGCGCAGTAAAACAGGAATGGATTTAATGGACATAGCACCCTCATTTCTGTTTCAAACGAGCTCTTACACAATTTGTTATGATAGGGGCAGTTACCATCGCACATTCAAGCTACTAATGACTTTGAAAGTAATAACTCGACCGTAACTGCGACCGCGTGGACGTCATTGTATCTTCTTATGAGAGTGCGTCGAATTTGCTAATCCGGAGTACAACTGAACTCAGATCAGTAAATTGTCAACTATATTCTTTACTTTATTGGTAATAGTCTGATCGTCCTCTCATTGTGAAAATTCCCTAGGACAAAGTGGATTGAATTATCTGGCTTTTGATGGAACAAACGAATAATCTTTAAAAATACCTAAACTAATTAACTGCAAAGGTTTGTATTGTTTTGAAACGCAGAAACAGTTCCGGAATGGACCACAGCTGTTTTTGAATTCTGGGCACTGCGCTATATTTAGTATTTGCATTCCAATAATGAATGAGATATTACCGACGAAATAAGAATTGTTTTTCACAACAATGTGAATATGAGTCACAAGTGATAAACAATAAGAACTGCCCCGGTGACGCAGCAGAGTGAGCAGCCGTTAAATAAACTGGCTGCATATGAGAAGGTCAAAACACGAGCACAAGTCAAGAAGTAAGGAGCAAGCTGCAACCAAGTGTACTTTCCTTTGAAAAATCCGTAAGAAAAGCACTATGAAACCGTCGTTGATTTTATCTCTTACCTTAATTTTCTTGATTATCATGACCTACACAGTAGAGGAGAGTAAAGCTTTCTCCCTTGCCTTAACGAGTGGCATAAATCCGCGGAAATTCTCTCCAAAAACAAGCCGGGTTACCTCACTTAAGCTGAAAAGACTTGAGAAACTTCTGCGCAGAAGAGAAACGTTGAAGAGCAAACTGCACAGCTTCAACAAATTTGTGAAGAAATACGAAGCCAAAGTAAGAAACTGTCAAGTATGATTGAAATTTATGAAAACATTGTAGGAAACTTTTGTAAATTTAAGACTGCTATAAGAAATCGATGTGCAATCGGGCAGAAAAACAGGAGCATTAACACTTCACAATTTCTAAAAAAACTTCTGATGCTTATAATTAATTTTTGGGAAAAAACAGCAAACCAAACTTGCCTATAAGTGTAGCCGCTAACAACATTTTGCTCATTTTCTGCAGCTATTAGAGAAGTCGCGGCATGGTGGAGACTCAAAACGGAAAATCGTTCCCTGAACACGCCACAAAGTTGGACCCACTCTGCTGCACAACTGAGAGCCAGTGAAACTGTAAACTGAATGTTGGGCACAATAAAGAGGCTGCAGGACCAAAGCTATCTATGCAAAGAGAGACTAAGATAATATATAAAAGATAAACATTTATCTATCAAAATATGAACCATTATTGAAGAAAATGTTTATAGCGATCAAAAGTAGACTTAAAGCTGACTTTACGGCGGAAAGCAACTATTAAGACGTGAAGAACCACACCACATCGTGGGAAAACTGACCATTTGCCGGCTAGACACAGCAGGGATTCAGGAATTCCAAGTCTTTCCCTTGGAAAGGAAGCAAAAGCTAAAAATCTGTGGAACCAAGAACTTACGATTTTTACCATCGAACATGCGTCCACTGATTCAACATGCATGGAAAACATGGACATAAAACTGTTACCCAAACGCATCACCAGAACCTGTAAACAAAACCTTTTCAAAAAAGGGAAAACAAAGGTTATTGCAACCTGTTTTAAAGACTGAGGAGATGCTGCAATTTAAGAGATCATTTGTAAATAATACTCCATAGAGAGGTTGTACAATAGCCAATACTTATAAGTTTAATTTAGGCTAAACCTTGCAATTGATAAATGCATTGCAGAGTTCCAAAACAAAGAAAAAATAAAGATATTTTATGAAGCTTTTGATTGAGGTTTTTATAATTTCAAAACCATTGAAACGGTTAAATATTTTACTTATAGTGATGAAAATAAAACTCTTTTTGATGATTCGATTGATAAGACTGGTCCAATGGTCAGGTTTACGAACAGTACATTTTGAACCAATGTCAATGATACTGCCCTTGGAATATTTGTATTCCATAGATTGCATATATATAACTTCAAAATCGAGCCAGATTGGTTATTTAAAATAAGCAGCCGGGTGGTTTAAAGACATGTTGTCCAAAACCCCCAGATATAAATTCACAACTATTTGAAATTAGTTCAAAAGCACCACTTCATTTGCTCTAAGACCTGTTTACTTCTTCCAGGCTAACTTAAGCGGCTTTTTTCAATCAAAACCTTTGTTTATGACCAATAAACCTGCTTGAGCCTTCTCATAGCCATATGAATTATC
This sequence comes from Parazoanthus darwini, assembly GCA_025403605.1. Classification (NCBI taxonomy): domain Eukaryota; kingdom Metazoa; phylum Cnidaria; class Anthozoa; order Zoantharia; family Parazoanthidae; genus Parazoanthus; species Parazoanthus darwini. The sequence goes on from JAOBYF010035567.1 coordinate 15,647, forward strand.
ATCTCTCTAACTCAATCAAGAACAGCAAACGGAGTGGGAACAGTAATTTTGACTGATAAGAACTGGGGAAATTTGGAGTTTCTTAATACCTGTATGAAAATGCCAAGAGCACTTCAAGAAAGTGAAAAGTTAGCATGCGGATATGAATAACAACCCTAATTGACCCCAAATATTGATTGAGTGTCAATAATCCTTATAGGATATACACACGCAATCTGGTTAAGCAACTGACTGCCATTGAATCCTATGACAGATGTAGGAAGATATTGCGAGCGCAGAAGCAAATTTTATTTTGTACTGGCAAAGGTCTGCAGAACGGATTCTTTTTTGATGCATTTCATCAACAGTAAATATTAGGGTAGAAATTCCCTACTTCCAACAACTTCAAAGTAAAACGCGCAGTATTAAAAGAAAATGAATTCACCCAAACACCGTTTACTCTTTCCGATGATGTACTTCCGTATTTTTTTTTCTGGCCGTAACTGGAAAGCCGCTTAGATGTGCACGTGCTTATTATTTCGTCATTTAGTTTGTTTGAAGGATTATCTATTCCCGAGAGTCTATATACTAGACGATTTAAGGGAGTATACGCTCAATCGTTTCAGTTACTAACTGGGATCAAAACTAGTGAACAATATCAGTTCTACTTGATTCTCAATAGACACAGATAGCCAGTTAGAACTCTGACAATTTACACTAGATGTTGTGACTGAAAGACCTTTAGTTGATTGTTCTTGGAGTTAGAAGAATTGTTCTGAAAAGCCTAGAAAATAATTATTTTCACACGCACCGAAGAACCACCCCTAGGTTTCCAAGGATGGCCTTAGGGGACGGTTCGACGCGTTGTTCCAGTAACAAATAAACAGATAATTGATGCATATTATTGATGACTGTAAACAGTTCCGAAAACAGTGTTTACGCTTTGGTCATGACAAAAAGCTATCCAAGAGAGACTGCACAGAGGAAACTCGAAATAAAGATGACTGTTCCGCGACTGTTCGTGGTCAAAGGGTTCATTCCTTTATTCCACACAGAGCCTCGCAATAAGCAAAAAGAGGCAAAAAAGGTAACGCGAGGTATGAAGGACGTGAGATTACTTTTGGTGTTGTTCTTTCCTTTGCTCCTATACCACTGTTAGTGTTATGGTAATTTTCTTTACCCAGTTTAAAGGAGTGTTTCCTGTAGTTATATTACAAGTCAAACAAAACGTATTTCAAAGTGAATGTCAAACAAATGTACACTCGGTTTTGACGAAATTCTATCAGTCTTTGTTATCTACTTTAAACCAATTAAGAGACACAACAACAGCTTACTTAAATATGTTGAAAGTGAATTAGTGAAACCGAAGTCAAATGAACCAAATCTAACATAATGAATACATGCACAACATTCAGCTTAAGTTTAGAGTTAACTATAACCCACTATAACCTTAACTGGAAATGGATTATGTCAAGAAAAGTAGGATTTGGACGAAATCATTTATTTTCTTTTTTTTATAACAAAACAAACATAAACAAGCTGACTGTAGCCTGCGCCGCAGACAGTCTAAATCGTAAGACCACCCTTTGAACAAAAACAAACCGGCTGCAACGCAGGCTAGCTGACTTTTGCTCTAATAGCTAAAATAAAAATGTGTCCCAGTTAGAAAATGCTATTTCCAACAAGCTCACACCAACCCGCCCGCTACTTTGCCGTTTTCTTATTTCGAAAGGAATACATGCTGCAAACCACGTCGTGTAGTGCACTTAGAGTTTGTGACGTTCTTGTTCACGTTAATTGTGTTAGGTCAACCGACGGCGCACAATAATCTCGGTGAGAGGTAATCAGGTGTGGAGACACACGTTGAAAAATTGAAGTGATTCAGTTGAAAATGTTCACGTTCGTTTCCCGATATACTCAAAGGATTCTTATCAGTTGTCATTCCAACATCGAGGAAGCCACTAAACATTTGGAAAATGCTAAAAGTCGAGACGTTTAGCTTGGACGGTGAACATTGTTTAAGCTTCCCATTTGTCCGCGGCACGCGATTGCTTTCAGCACTTGAGTGATCCGCAAGTAATTGGTATGATTATCAAAACAACACGCGCAAGTATCTGTATGTAAATGGTTAACATAAGCATGATAAAGCCAAATAAAATAAATTAGTTGGTTAGCATCCTTTCTGCTAAATAATTATGGCCGGGCGGGCGGTTTTTATGTTTTATTTTAGTTTATTTTTTTTATTTGATATTCACTCTTTGTTCAAGTAAAGAAACTTAGAATCTTAGTCATAGGGACTGTCTCTGCGTATTTATATCCCAGTAGATCACGAAAATGTTCATTTTTCAAGTCAAGTAAAAGGTCAGTCTTCGATCAGTCTTGAGCTAAAATAATATGCTTTTGAAGAAAACTTGTGTATGTCCTCGATATGGTCGGGACCATTATATCGGGTTACAAAGGAAATGTATGGAAATAAAACTAAAAAAATTTCTTTTTTCAGTGTTCCGGTGGGGATGCTAACCAACTATTTAATTTTATTTGGCCTTAGAGGCAATATTAATAAAAAATGTTAATTGCTTCCAAAATGGAGTGAGACAATAAAATAACTTCTGCATTCAATACTCTGTATACTCATGTACCTGTTATTAATGTCAATCCAATACATGAGTTGAGCCCTGGGATGGGGGGGGGGGTAACTTATAGTTGGATGTCAGGGGAGCTCGTCTTTTTTTTTAAGGGTTGAAATTGGCAAAACCTGAGTCTTGAGAATACCTGGTATTTTTTAGGAGTAATCCTGGTTATAATAATGACGATACACTCGCAAACTGTTATGAGAACAGTGTATTTGATGGATATCGCTAACAATAAATGGAACTTGACTTTTACATTTACTGAAACATTGCATCTTGTACGGTTTTTCAAAGCTATGCATAATTAATTACAAAACATTTTTTGTCAACAAATATCTTGAAAGATGTTTGTTCATGCTTAGAACCAGGAACAATGTAAGTCAAACGAAAACCCAATTACAAATTTAGTAGATTTGCAAACATTATGCTACACATTTGATGTTATCATTCAGTTAAAAAATATCTTCTTTTGATTGGTTGAGTGACCACTGCAACACCTGTAAATAAATTCCTGCAAATATTGATTTACTTTTGCGCTTTATTTTGCATTATGTTCTTGCATGTTGTGCTTAAGCATGGTCCATGAATCTATCCCTTGATGTGTATAACATTTGAATGTGGTGATGGTAGAGACTCACTTGCCAGAGTATCCAAAAAAGAGCTTGCAAATCCGATTGAAGAAAAAACAGTGAAAACAGGAACTAGATGTCTTGAATGATAAAACAATTGTTTAACTCGGTTATCACAAATTATCGTGATTTTGTCAGTGCATGCCTTGCAATCAATTATTTGCCTAAAACTTCGGCAAATAATCAATTACTCACCACAGACAAATCGGGATATTTTGCTCAACTACACGCATGGCCAGTAATTGTTATAAATCAGTAATAAGAATAAACTATTTTGTTTTCATTACAATTTTGTTAAAAAACTAATTTTGGCTGGAAACAGCTATAGCTAGATTTACAAGCAAGATTTTTGTTTCTTCTTTTAAAATCAATGCTGAAGAGAGTTAAATCATTATTAACTTCCAAGAATTTACCCATTCTCTTCCAAAAAATATAATCACTCAAGAACCCCAACAGAAAAACTAAAACTTTACTGTTGAGTTGAAGCCACCCATTTACAGCTCATAATACAATGTACTTGGTAATTAGGAATTACTGGCCCTGCCAGCTGTGAACAAAAAGTGGCACTGAACAATTGTGATCCCTGTTTATAAAAGATGCTTTTTGCATTCATTTAAAAGAACAAAATGAAGTTTTTTTCTTTTTCACAAGGCCCCGAAGTGAAGATTTGCATCTGTGGTAAAACTCGCTGAAGTTTAAATGAAATCAAACATGTTGAAAAAGCTGTTTTCAAAAAAATTTATTCACTATTTATTGAGAAATGAAATAAAAACTATTTTTGCCAAACTCCCAAATCTTGACAAAAAAGGAAAAGAAAAATCCATAAAATTTTATACAAAAACTGGGCAATTAAGACTTGTATATCCCCACTTTTTCAAAATTAATCTCCTAGTGAAGTTTTTAGCATAATGAATTTATTAATATGTGTTTTATAATTGAAACAGTTAACCATTGAACCAATCAGAATCCAGAATTTTGTGGACATTAACTTTGATTTTTTCTCAAGAGCTGTCCGAGAGGTATATTTTTGCAGTGACACTTCTTTTAAAAACTAAACACAAAATTTAAGCTTTATAATTTTATAAAAAACAATTTAGAGAAGACGTGATTCAATGAACCCTCCCAAGTACCCAAAAGCAGTGAACCACTTAAAAAATCAGTTAAATTTACAGTTAAAACCCACAGAAAAGAACATGGATTAAGAACACTTGGGCTGGAATTTGGTTAATACATGTAATGCACCATGTATATAAGAGCCTGACAAATGAAACAGGGTCTTATAAAAAATCACCAAGGTACCAAATACACTAGTTTTAATTAACAGTTTTTTTTACAGTTTGTTTACTTCCACTTTTACAAAACAATATTTTTAATTACAATTCAATAATATAAACATGGAAGGTGTAGGAAACAACCCATAAGGGGTTAACGAGTTCCTCACCTTACCTTAATTTTTATAGCAAAAAGAGCGGAGACAAATTGTAATGTAATTTAAAACAAATAGATAATTGTTTAAGTATTTATAGAGTAGCGAAGAAAGAAAAAGAGCATGCTTCTCAGGAAGGTGAATCGAATATGTACCGGTCAAAAAAATTAATTCGGTGACACTATGTACTTTTTAAACTCTTTCTTAAAAAATTGAGAACGATGAAAAATCTGGAATGGATCTTAGTAAAACAGGGCTGTAGCAAGCCTTGGAAAAC
>JAOBYF010035568.1:0-12823 GCA_025403605.1 Parazoanthus darwini
GCATTCTCTCTTCAGGCCAGACATGTAGGATTAATTTTCTGAATATCAGAAAGCAGCAAGTTTTTCTGAAGAAGAAACCAGCCTAGTTAAGTGACTATGGTATAGATGTAATTTGTCTTAAACGGTATCACTCGACTCTATAGAACAAATTAGTTAAACTATTGTTACATATAATCCAACAAACAAATGCTCTTTTTTGAAATTATAGGTGAGAATCGTGGACAATATGTAAATTTTCGAGACAGCAAGTTAACAAGGTTACTGAAAGTAAGTAATGTTAGAATTTGTCATAATATGTTTAGATCAACCCTGGGGCTTGAATTTAAACTTTTTTGAGAGCTGTTCATGAAGCGACAACTTGGTTTAGAATTTTGGCCGTCAAAATGTGTATTTGACAAAGAAGGTACAGACTGACAGAGCTTGGATCTTTAACTGGCCAAATCTGATTGTTTTTAAAACTGTCCCAAGTCAATTTCCAGCTGCCCCAACCAAAACGTAATCAGCCCAAACAAAGTAAGTTATGAAATACCAAACCCATTTTGAAAAGGAAAAGTTTTAAAGATTTTTTAAGTTATTTTATTGAGCAAGAAAATTTTATTTTGGAACCTTGACATGCAATTTACCAGACAGCAAATTGAATGAATCAAATTTGCAGGTGTGCAAAAAAAATTTTAAACCGATAGAAAAATTGCTTTGAACAGGAGATTTCTTCTTACACGTGGCCAATGTTTGTCATTAGTGCTAAATATGTTGTGTGTTTTTGTCAAATAATTTCAAGTATTACAGTATTTTGGTGTTGTAACACTTAAAAGTAAACATTTTGACTACTTGAAGGCAAAAAACATGCCACACATGCAAAACTTTATCGTTAAATAAGCACACTTGTAGAAACAATAATGAAAATTTGAGTTTATTAGTATCGCCACTCGTGTATCAGTGATTTTTTGAGAGTTTGTGATGTTTGTTTAGGATTCCCTGGGTGGTAATTCGAGCACAGTGATGATTGCGCATGTCAGTCCGGCGAGTCAAGCATTTGAGGAATCTAGAAACACACTGCTGTATGCAGACAGGGCTAAGAACATCAAAAACAAGGTAAAATACTTCACATAATGTTGATGTATTGTACTAGTTTGAGGGATATTCTACAGGTCCTAACAGCCTAACACATATTTTCAACATGCATGTACGGAATTAAGACACTGTTAAGTAAGTTTTCACTTACTTTGAAGTTTTTAATATTGCAAATTGAAAATAGTATATTCCCTGCAGTACGAATTTAAAAACACAATTTTAGTTTTCAAAGAACCGTGTTGTCTTTGAGAATATTAAAAAATATAAAGGAGAGGATTCATGAAAATCAGTAGCTAGCACGGGAGAAGAACGCTTTTGAACAATCGGACAAGACAGTTAACCGCAGTTTGAAAAGGTAAAATTTTTCTCAGCACAGCTTTTGTGAATTCCGGTTGTCATATGAAAAGCTCCAAAATAACTTTTGCAAACTGAAAAGCTTGATTAATTAATTGAACAATTAATTAATTAATTAGTGCAACTGACTGCGATGAAAGGGATGGAGCGAATAAGTATGTTTTGCAGAAAACGTTTTAGCCAGAGATTTAGTGTTTTTCTTAAACTTCACGGGAATACTGGAATGCTAATTGCCCTTGCATGAACAACTACTACAACCACTGCTGAAAACTGTACCACAATTCTTTTGATATCAACAAATATAAACTGTGATACGTTTTGCATTTTTTAAACTGTTGAAAAATAAATAAACACGTCGACTCTAAACGTTTCTACAAAGTTGCTTTGTGCTATGTCAGGATCTCTACAAGAAGTGAGCTAACCAAAACAAACCTTTTGCGGTACAGCCTTTAATTCAACGTATTTCCCGTGATCTCCAATTAACTGAATATTGTTTTAAATACTAGCTTAAATTTGCGTATAATAGATGATAGTTGTCGTGTCTTTTGGGTTATGGAAACGTAGGAGTTTTCTAAACCACAGGCAGTAAATGGTTAGCTGCTGATTTAGCTTTATTGTTTTACCGTCCCAGGTTCGATGCAATCAGTTCAACGTGTCATATCACATTGCTCAGTACACAAGTATCATTGCTGATTTGCGTAAAGAGATTTTCCGACTTAAGATGAAGATCGAAGAACATGAAATGGAAGAGAGCAAGAGTAAGTACAAACAAGGGGCATATGACAGGGTTGAAGGAGCCTTCCTCGATTTTCGGGTCATGCGCCTATCGAAGTTTTATTAGAAGAATACTGTAGGATCCACGGGCCTTCATTTTTGTCCTTCCTTTCTTGTTTTGCGTTGTCACTGTCCTTTCTGTGGATGTTTGTAGAAAATTTAGCACCATTTTTTTCGCAAATTACAATAGATATTGTCGAAAGCCCATTTTATTGCGGCTAATAAGCACGTGAATCTTGCTTGTTAGTTCTTGTATAAGCCACCGCTTCACATACGAACCTCGTAGAAAAATCCTGAATGGGGAATTTTGTTTATTTTTTTAATGGACTCGGTGTTTTGTTTTGCTTTCAACTATGAAATACTTTGCAAGCTGTGTGCTTGGTCGAACTTTGCAGCAGAAAACAATTAAAATGATGCTTTTTCTTTCTCAACTTTTCAGAAGGTTCAAATCAAACAACTGAAAACCAAGAGGAGATGGTGAGGCTTCGAAATCAACTGGTCGGCACTTTCCGAGAGCAAATGGACATAAGGTATATGGTCCGATCGATCAAGCTCGCAAACTTCCCAAAAATAGAACAGTTTACAAAAAGCGAGGGTTTAAAGTAACACGTAAATCTCTTATTTTGCTTTTTATCTACTGTGAAAGATCATTTGTGTAATTTTTTAGTCGATAAAATTTTCTGGTTGCTTATTTTACCCGTAAAATTGGAAATCTTTTGATACAACTTACGCATGTGCAGTTGTTGGTCTGACACATCATCTGTGATTGTCAAAATTTTCGTACACAGAGCCTACGCTGGGTACGAGAATGTGATTGTTAAGGGATAAGCCGCTGACAGAGCTGGGTTTTTTTTATAAGTTCTTCCTTTCTTTCTTCTAGGGAATTCTTTGGCCTTAGCATTGCATTTTTATGTCAATTTTTGTTGCGTTTTAAAGAGGTGGTGTCCTGAAAAGTGCATTATAATTGCTCCGTTAACACGATGGCCAAATCGTCGTTGCCCTACCGTATTTGTGAAAACAGAGTTCCGCGGTAATGAAACTAATTAACTTCGCAATGTTCAGTTGTTTTTGCGTTTTCAACGTAGAGTTTTGTAGAATTTTGGTCTTTAGTGAACCTTGTACAGTCAATACCTTTCTCGTTTTGTTAAGCTGGAAATATACTTCAGATCCATTTTCTTTGTGGAAAGCAAAGAAAAAGAGGCGATAGTAAAATTGATGCTGTAGATTTTGCACGATGAGTAAAACCCCTTAACACCTCCTTTGGTATCTTTGAATATAATGAAACGGAACCTATCTCTAAATGTTTTTCAGTACTCAAACAAATACAGGTTGTCATGTAGCGCTTTTCTGAATATTATTGACTCTTTCGAGTTGATCAAAAAGTGGATATTCAGCTAGAAATCCGTCATTTCTCCACTTGCCTGAATATTGACTTGATTTTTTTAAAATCTTGCATTCAACAGACGGAAACTAATGGCGCTGGAGAATGAGACAATACAAATAACAGTCGATACAAACCGGTACATGATGGTCATTGACGAGTAAGTTGATAGTGTTATTGCATTTCCTCTATTAGTAAAGAAGTGCTTGCGTAGGGTGTTATTTAAGGTTTCGTATGAAACGGGGGAGCGCGGTTCTACTTGAGGGCAGTGTCTATTTTATAAGGTCGTGCCCGTAAAAGCAAAAGTTTTGGTTTTCAGTACTTAAAAACAAAGTAATTTTAAAGGCCAATAAACGTAATACACTGTACTGCATGTGTAGCTCCAAAAGTAATTTAAGGTTGGCATTGCAGCTTCAACTTCCAACTCTGATAGATATGAACAATATATACATCTTATTAGAGAGTTTAGTGCGTAGTATAGGTGGATATCTTTACAAGTCGTATAGTAAGACAAGTGAAAATGTCCACTCATACTACCCACTAAATTGTCTGATAAGAGGTTTATTCACCTTTTTCTCCCTTTTTTATCATGAACATAGCTTTAACTCATAAAGAAGCGCCCGTGGGGCTGGCGATGGTCAAAGAACACACATTCAAAATAACTTTTACTGTATAAATAACGTAGGATCCAGGCCTACTGAAATATGTTTTTTGACGCTTGTTATTGAAAGGGGGGATTATTTTATATTAAATCTTACGGATCTCCTTAATTATTAAAGGGAGTACTAATATGAAGAAGGCTCTTATTCAGAGAAATCAGTATGGTATATACCGCAAGACTCTGCTCATAAGCTGCATGATTTAATACGCATTTGCTCGTAATGGTTTGTGTGGAGACTTGTCACAAGGGCAACTCAGGTAGTTTAGGTCGTTTGGAAAATCGCCAAGCGCGCGTGTGCTACTTGGAGGGTACATTTCCTGATAATTCGAACTGAAAACGGGCACTGATAGTTCGTACTAAATGCATTCGTTCGCCTCATAGGTTGGAAGTATTTGCACTCGCAGTGTTGCTCGGTGCTGCTGCTACCCTCAAATGATGTTATATACTTCAAACAGTTTGGGAAGAAGCAAAGGGCTAATACTGTTTTATTGTCTCTCATAGCCACTCGCCTTTTTTCCATCTGCAAATCGTTGAGAAAGTGGTAGATTTCCCAGATACCCAGATGTTGATTACAAGAATGTCACTTTTGTGATATGTTTCTCCGTAGTGCACTTTTCCTGTTTATACAAGTTTCCTGTTTATTTGATCGAACATCTTTCGAAGAAAAATATGAAGGAAAATGAAGTTTCATTCAGTGAGAAAATGCCCCGCTTAAGAGACAACTCATTGCTTTCTCCCTGTTTTCTTTATAGATGGGAGCAGGAAAAAGCACGAAGGGTTGCGAGAAAACGGCAGTCCGTTAGGGAAAAGCAGCTGCCACGATCTGACGCCACCTCGGACTCTGAAAGGAAATCGAGTGACCGTCAGGAAGAGAGTCACAGCGGACGAGAGAAGAAAGGATCGCCAAGAGATAGGTCTGAGGATGCGCATAGTAGGAAAACCAGCGCGAAGTACGTAAAAGAACTTATGAATAAGGAAGAGAAAGAGAGGGAGGAAATAGAACTTGGGCAGGTTGAGGGTTTGACAAAATCCGAGAGTTTAGAGGATGTTGAGAGTAAAGATCTTGACACCGAAAAGGAGCTGAAACTCGTCAAAAGTAATGACAATGACCGGACGGAAAAACGTACTGACGATGTCGAATCAGAGAGTCTGCTTGAACCGGATGAAGTCGCGTTTGCACGTGATGAAATTAGCAGTTTAATTGCAGAGGTAAAACGGACATCAGAGCTTAAAACCGACTTACAGAGCAAGCTCATGCAGACACGAAAAGAGGTTGAACATTTAGAAGAGTTGCTGCCTCGGAAAATCAGCACAGAAGAGCATCGCGAGATTCTGGGTCTTCTGTGCAGAGTTCACGAACTTGAAATTACAAATGCTGAGTTTCAGTCTCAGGCGCTGCTGAGTGACAACTTTCTAAGGCAGAAGGATTTGACTATCAGCAAGTACGACACAAGGCAGAGACTTTGTGACGAGATAATTCAGATGCAACGAGCACTGATACAGGGTAAGCTTTCGCAAATCTTTGACTTATACTAATAAGCCTGGTGTGTTTGATTTTGTAGTCCTAAAAATGTTTAAATTTCTTAAAACGTGACCTCCTTTATTAAGTAACCCTTACGTCTTCGTGTTTTAGTAGTTTGAAACTTCAATTTGTTTGCAATTTTGTGGAGTCGAATTGGTGCGGGTTCAGTCGACATGTCAGAATAACAGCTGCGCATGCGTAACTTCTAGCAAGCGACAAACGCTGGTAAATTTCCGAAATGGCGCCCCAGAATCTCATTTTTACAACCTGTTTCTTTTTCCAATTGAAAATGAAGCAGTTGACTTTTCACAGTCGACGAAGAAAAACAAGATAAGAAAGATTAAGAGTTTAAACCACTGCTTTGTGTAAACGGTGCTTGTCTTTTGCAAGTCTGTGAACACGTTTTTCTGACATGTCAATTTATTCCACTTCCCCTCATGAGCGGTAACCATCTCGTGTAGTATACTAATTGGTTTTTGTGAATACTCGTGTTGTCACAGAGCATGATATTGAGACGCCATTGGAGCTGGAGGCACTGTATGAGATGTACTCACAACAAGTTTTTGATCCGGAGGATCAGGCCAGCTCTCTCCTTAACACTGACGAGGGGGCAGAGTCAGCAATGAATCGGTCAGCAGCGAACTTGCAGAAGGTATGTTTAAGACAATAAATTTTATATTTTGTATTTTTGTAGTTCTTAGATTTAAGTCAAGTTACTCCTATGAAGCTTTCGCTAACAACAAACTAAGGCAAGACCATAGTTTTGTTTTAGAGCAAAAGCGTTTTTCAGCTGAGGCCTCCTTCCTGATACGTCTTGTGTTGTGTTGTGCAGGTATCTGTTCTGGCAAATCTGAACAGGAAAATGGAGGCACCACGAGATAATGGCTGTAAGTTCGCTTATTGTACCGTAGAGTCGATTAGAATATATTTATATTCGTTGAACCAAGTTCGGTAGTTTTGTATTGTGTCAGGAAGATATGAGGGAAGAGGTTGTGAACATTCACAAACCCCAGGTTTCATGTAACTGTGGGTGTAATCTCTCAGTTATACAAACCAAGGAATACCTCTGCAGTGTACAAGTATTTGCCTTGGTTAAACGTTGTTTAAATAGCAATGCGAAACCGCCAGTTCGCTCCGTCTTGAAGAAACTTGCATGTTTTTTAACTTTCTAATATATACATCACTTTTCCCTCCAGATACATTCAGCAAACTTTCACCACTGAGCGAGGAATCGCCATCTCGTATGATGTCGTTGCAAAACTCGCCAGTTAAGGGGACGAGACCAACTCCGTCGTCCCAGAGCTTGTTTCCAAGCAACCAGCATTTTACAGAGAGGTATGTACTCCACGATATTTCGCAAAATGATACGTCCTTCTCATAAAGGGCGTTAACACAGTGTATCACACGATTCGATTCGCAAAGTGACTTTGACCTTCTTCCAGTAAGCGAAATGAATTAGTATACTATTCATTGTAATCCAGATGACATGGTTTCTTTTTTTTATCAAATATGTAACTACTAGTTCTTGATGTGTGCGCTCATTTGCTTCTAAGGGGGCGCTACAACTCGTATTTTGGTTGTGATTTAGGGCATTGGAGAGGAGATTTAAAAGGAAAAAAATATTAGAACGCAACAAGCTTTGTTACTAAGCGAGCAATGACAACACCTCGAACAGCATACGAGCTGATGTTCGTCCATTAAATAGACTCCAAAAGTTATTTTTAAACTTACCTGAAATAAAAAATCCTTCGAAACCAATAACCTGCCCCACCCCCATCTCTTTTCCTCCCGGCCAAATTATCTAAAAAACTTCTCAAACTAATTGTGAATCTTTATCAACTACAGTACTGTGTCGCTATGATACAAAATTCGATTCTTTAAAATGAAACCGAGATATCGGCAGATTATGATTCAATTGTGTGGCAACTTCGATAAGAGGCGAAGCGCCCCCTTAACAATTTGAATACTCAGGGTTCGTACTGGTCCTGGAAAACCTGGAAAGTCCTGGAAAATCAAAAATTTAAATTCCAGGCCTGGAAAACCTGGAAAATTAGTAACGGTCCTGGAAAGTCCTGGAAAATTCACTTTTTCTTGTCATGTAAATAATTTTCACGACTGTTGTGGATAAGGAATGAATGTGAAAAGCATCGCAAAAAGACCGTATTATTTCAAAAAGTCTAAGCACTTCAATAGTACGTTAAAGGTCGAATCTTTTTCTCCATAATCGCAAATTGCTCCATGGTTGCATAGTTGTTGGTTATTTTTAGCTTTTCCGGGTCCTGGATTTTTGCAAATGCTAACCTGGAAAGTCCTGGAAAAGTCCTGGAATTTTAGTTTGCCATTAGTGTACGAACCCTGAAGAAAGGATGCTCTCTTGTGTTCAGCTCCTCCCCCTGTAATCACAATCTAAGAGTTTATTTTCTTTTTTAGGAACTGCGTGCTCTCTCGTTACTTTTCTCAGTGAATCCACCCCACAAAGCGGAAATTAGTAATTTGTTATTACCCAGCCTTGAAACACTGCTTGCGGTCTGCAAGGCTCATCAGAAATCTAGACAGAAGTTGCTGGCGCGGAAGCATAGTTCTGAAAGTGAACCAGATAACTGTGAACATAAAAGGTCCTCATCGGACGAAGGAGAAGAACCTATTAAGAAACGAAAACGGACTGAAAGCGAGCAAAGTAGCTCGACCGATTCAGACACTCGTTCGTCCCCAGGGCCTTCGGATAAGCCTCACGCAAGCTCACATCATGCTGAAGAAGGTGCAAAAAGCCAGCCTCAAAAGGTGCCCACGAAGACACCGCAAGGGCTTTTGGCCCAGAGGCCCCCGCTAGATTGTATAGATACATTAGCGAAGTCCTTGGAGAGTGCAATTTCTAAAGTGCCAAAATAGCTTCAGGAGATCTAACGAAGATTTACTCGTACTGGATGAAACGGTGGATTAAAATGAGTTAACAGTTGCAGCATGAACTAAATTATAGTTGTGCTTGCTTGGCATGTAAACAGTATGGCCACAAGAATTGGAGCACGGTTGCCAACACGTCGGATCATTTGAGTCACCTTCTACTCTGAGAACGAGATATGCTATTGGACAAAAATGCAATAAACCGTCCGTAGGCAAACATACATTTATGTATTGTCAGAACGTGTCAACTCCTTGCTATTCTCAAAAACCCAATAGTGTCTTTCGTTCTAAGAATAGAGCTTTACTCGATCTAGTGATAACCATTGGCGACTAACTGGGTCATTTCATTCATCAGAAGCGAAGAAGCTTCTTCACCGTTGATTAAGAAGCACTACTATTTGTGCCTGCTTATTTTAATAAAACATTTTTTGCTTTCTGACAGTTTTTGTTTTCTCAACGCAGTGATGTTTTTGAATCTAAAAGCTTTTTAGAGTTTAACGTTTGTGATGCAAGAGGCTTAACTGCAATCAACTACAAATTTTTTTATGTCAGAGACATTGTTTACTCACACACCGAGACATTTTTCAGTTGGCCGTGCAGGTTAGTACTCAGCACGGTCCTGAGGTAATAAAGTGAATGGAAAGTGGCGAATAATTATTTTAAAAACAGCTGTTTCTTTCTGGGAGACCTAACTATTAAACTAAACCACCGTTCTGTGTATAAATATCTACATTGGATAATACTCAAGTGCATATGATAGTTGCCTGGAAAGAGAATCAGACATCTCAATTAATCGGAACATGTCAACTTTTGTGGAAGAAAAAAGAAAAAAAACGCTGAATTAACGTTACCCCAATCATCGAACCACAAATGTATCTACTTTTTTTAGAAGAACTACATCCTCGATCTATTCTATACTTTCTGCAAAAACATTCGGCTGCTGACTCGGCTGATGCGGGTACTTTTTTAATGTTGTTGTTATTGTTGTTGTTGTTGTTGTTGTTGTTGTTGTTGTTGTTGTTGTTGTTGTTATTATTATTATTATTATTATTATTATATCAATATCCAGGGGCTCGTACGGTCTCTGAAAAAGTTAAGTCCGGGTAAGTAAGCTGAATTTTTTTTTTGGTTTGTGTCTCAGCCATAACTATACAGCAGCCGATTTTTGTGAACTATACACAAAATGGTAAAATTTTTGTTCTCAAGGTTCGAAATTCTAGGGGTAGTAATATAAAATCACCAGCCAGGGCAATGCGTAACAGTTTCCTTTAAATAATATACGCTCGAATTCGTAAGAAATTAATATTGTGGCCTTTAACGCTTGTTTTCATGGAAGGTTTTTCCTCATACATATTTCTAAGACAATGTTCCTGATATGTCAAAATACAAGATGTGCATTCAACAATAATTGATCTAGTGTTGTAAAATCTTTGGAGATTTTAAACTTTATCTGAATGGACGAGTGTCACCGTTGTTTTCGCTGCTCCAAAGTGGATTCAACCCGAAATTTCACTTCAACATTATGTAACAAAATGGCTTTATATCAACATCGTCAGTGCCGAGATATCTTCCCAGATTTCTGCAGCCCGAGGCAGGCGCTCCGAACCCAAGATAGGAGTGGACGGTACGGCAGTCAAAATTATTATTTGCGAGAATTCCTATTTTCACCTTTCGGCCATTGGAGCTGTCATCAGGTACGGCGTTGAACCCTTCTCTGTTGCAATTGCTCGGTAGAGCAGAGTCTTTAAGGAGAGATATCCACTCCGCTCTTCCTAAAGTTGTTGGGATAAGGCGAGGTGAACTGGCAAGAACTTGCAGGAGAGAAGAAGAGGACTGTCTGATCTCTAACCACTTTGTCTCTTGGGACCGCCATATACCGAGACACAGTCTGGTCAGCGGTGTGCTCCAGTATGTGTGTGCTTTCGTCTCTTTCCGCACTTTGAGTCCACTCCTTCCCGCCTCCTCGTTCACTGTAGAATTGTCGGACCAGTGTGGAGACAAGAAACGGAAAGTGTCCTGCAAACAAAACTAGATTTTGAAATTGAATTTATTTTGTAACTACATGTATACACCATTGGGGCGATGCGGAAAGCGGGGGATTTTGCAACTACAGTTTGGAGGGAGTTGTAGCGCCAGATTTTGTAAAAATGATGCTTGTAGATCAAGTCGCTGGTGTTGGCAATGTCTTTTTTTGTTCGGAACGACACTGTTTGCCAAACTTCCTTTGAGACAAAATCAAAACTTGAAATGTCGATAAATTGTATAAAACAAAGATCCTTTGGCTGTATACTGGTTTTATCTTGTATGGCAAGCAATCAGCGAAACAAACTAACCAGACTAGGAGAAAATACTGGTCCATTAAACGATAGTGCGCCTACACACCTCGGCTCCGTCAATCTTCATAACCATTGTCCATCCCCTGCCACTGCACCCGGGCAGTTCTTCCATGTGACAGTAAACCAACTGGGGATCTCCGCCCTTCTTCTTGAGCAAATACGGACCACTCGGCGCAGAGCTATTGAGAGCGCGGTGAGATGTGTATTACATTTGTGTATCTATGTACTACACTCGACAATAATTCAACTGGATATCTTCTCTTGAGAAAACACTGTGTTCCACTACGAAGAACAAAAATTCTAGAAAGAGGGCTTCTGCACGCGACGAAGACTTGGGGAAACTGTGTTTAGGAAGTGGAAACACTCAAATCAGATTTGCCCACCCCTTAAGTTCGGTTAATCAACTTTAATTTGAGGAAACGCGTGGGATTACCAGTACTCCAACTCCTGGCCATCCTTACCTGTTGTATTCCAAGATGTCAGTACACGTCTCGGGTACTGTAACGGAAAACAACCAAAATTTGTAAATAGGAATTTACACGAAACGGAAAGTGAAAATTAAAAGTAATCCAACAGTGTCCTATTTGTGTAGGACGTTAAAAGAACACAACTCCTAATCTTTGGCAATACAATACAATACATACAAAACTTTTAACTTATACACGATAAAATAAGACAGCTTGTGGGATGGTGGTATCTAAACAACAACAAAAAGTCTAAAAACAAACTAATTAAAACTGCCTTTTTAAAAAATTCATATGTAAGAAGAAGCTGATTGAAATTATTCTTTAAATATACTTCATAATTGGTCAGACATGAAAAATGTTCACAGATCGCTGCAGTCTGTTCATACCATAGCATGATTTCCCATTTCCAAGGTGTTTCTCACGGCAGGTACAGTAGTACGAGCCCGCAGTGTTGGTGCATATGGCACTGGGGTCACAGTCGTGAGTATGCGTGGAACATTCATCGATGTCTGCAATTAAAAGGAACAAAAGCAAGATCAAATGGAGTACCAATAAAGTTGGGAACTTTTGGACTCGCAGTTTGATTTGTTCTGCTCACAACTGTTGTCAACATGGTTTTTATTGAAAGCAGTTTTCTTGGTGTGGAATATCTACAATTAATCTGTAAAATTATCGTAACAAGTTGTTTGCAATGATACTTTAGTTGTTGTTAGTTTTATTGTTCGCTTGGAAACACTCAAACAGTTTATCACTGAGTCAAAAGTTGAGAAAGAAGGATCAAGTCGACATAAGGCCGTCTGATTTCAATGGCTCAGTAGAATTGATATAAATTAGACACTTTCGATGTTGAATTTGCCCTGACATTTAATAAGATTATTTATTTATATTTTTATGTAGTTTTGTATTTATTTGTTTGTTTGTTTGTTTCTTTTTTCTGTTTACTCTTTCAACAGGAAAGTTTTTTTTAAAGTAGACTTGGCATGTAGAAGCACTTGTGGCAAAATTTGCACTTGTTCATGACCAACATATCGAGCAAAATCATAATGCCACCTGACATTCTTATCCTTTTCTTTGATTGCAATAACATGTTATAAATTCTACCACAAGTAGTTGTCGATGTACTGGCAACGTTTGTATTTCTCTATTGTAACAAGAGGCATACTTGTAACATCACAAATTTAAACTTTGATGCTTTTCAAAATATCTCGAGAACTTGTCGTCGTTAGAATCTGCACACAAATTTCCTATCGAACAATTGCGCTATGCAAACAGACACGTCCCGAGAGAAAAACGGATATGTAACTTGTGCAAAAGCAACTTGGTTGGTGATGAATTTCATTATCTTTTTGTATGTAG
>JAOBYF010035679.1:0-12817 GCA_025403605.1 Parazoanthus darwini
AAACCGTTCTAAGCATTTTTATTGGTTGAACGCGATCACGCGATTTAATAGACACACGGGCGTGCGTCTATCGAGTTATAGATGCACGCTCGCGCCATACAAAAAGCGCGCGAAAAATTGCCAGCTCTGTTCTAAAACAAACTAGCCTATTCGCACTCCAGTTTACCGGAAAAGATAGTGGTTGAACATTTAATTTTACCGCAATGTCTTGCAAACCTAACACAACCAGCAGACACAGAGAAAGCCATATACTTTTGTGATATTCATCCCTTTACCGGTAACAATGTTGTGTACACTTAGTTTCAAGTTTCAATAATTTTTCTAACGTTTTTAAAAGTATTTTGGGATTTTCGTGTGCTACGAATTATGTACCTGTCACCATACCAGTTTCAAGTGAACACTATTTCCCCTCCTTTTCTTTTGTAATTCGAGATCGAAAAAGATTTTCTATTTGCGAAACTTCTTTGTCTAGATATATTATTATACTTGTAATTAAAATAAAGATTCTTTATCTAGCTTTTTCAAGGCTTCTTTTGAATAGTCGTTTATCATAATGCTACGTTTTATCTTGTCGCCTGCTCCATTTCACAAAAAGTCATAGGGATCGGTCTGCGTGATTGAGGGTTAAGTTGCACCCTCAGTTAACCGACCACAATATAAAAAAAGCGCGCGAAAAAGTGCCCTTGCGATAACAAACTCACATGGAAAAATTTGTTTCAAAGGTACATACAGTCACGAGAGTCGGATGAGCAAAAGTGCATTGCCAGGCCACATGCAACCTCATTCCATTAGCTCGGTTGACAACGCAAATGTCAGACAAAACAGCATCTCAGGAGGTAGAAACCGACTGGGAGCTATGAATGAAGGCCGGGGAATAAGCGAAGCTCCTGACGGAGTTAGAGAAGGGCGAGGCCATACCAAAAACGTCCGTGAAGGACGGGGAAGGGGCGAATCTCCTTATGGAGTGCGCCGTGGACGAAGCCCAGCAGAAACCGCCCACGAAGGACGGGGAAGGGGCGAATCTCCTTATGGAGTGCGCCGTGGACGGAGCCCAGCAGAAACCGCTCACGAAGGACGAGGAAGGAGCGAATCTCCTTATGGAGTGCGCCGTGGACGGACTCCAGCAGAAACCGCCCACGAAGGACGAGGAAGGAGCGAATCTCCTTATGGAGTGCGCCGTGGACGGATTCCAGCAGAAACCGCCCACGAAGGACGGGGAAAGACTGAATCTTTTTATGAAGTGAGAGAAGGGCGGGGAGCAAGAGGGGGGCACAGCCCAGTAGGAACCGCATCTGAAGGACGGGGAAGGGCTGAATCTACTTACGGAGTGACGGGAAGAGGTGGCACAAGAGGAAGGGGTCGAGGACGAGCCCGAGGAAGGGGAACAGCTAACCCACCTAATAGTCCTGGTGGACAGGTGAAGCCCCCGGGTCTGGAACCTATTACTGATCACAAGCATTCTTCCGGTCCAGGTCCACCAAGTTTAGTGCCTCCCCCACCTCCACCCTCTAAGCACGAAATTCGACCACCACCCCTAGCAAAGGAAGTACAATTTGACCGTCCAATCATGACACGTGAAGCTGCTAACCAAAATGCTTCTCGGAGAGGAAACACGAGGTCACTGCAGAAAACACAAAGCTCAGGTTTGAAAATTAAGTCCTCTAACACCCTTACCCCAACATTAGATGCCTGACTTCATCTCTCGCACGCATTATTTTCACTTTTCAAAGTGTTTCTTCTTACCTCAAAATAGTTCGTCAAAGCTGAAACTTATTTTCCGTTATAATTTGTTCATTTTTGCATGTTTTTCTCATTTCCAAAATCTCACTTCTAAAATCAAATCAAATCTTTAAAATATTGGAATTACGGTGTTGCCATTAAAGCCTAGTTCACATATG
Source organism: Parazoanthus darwini (assembly GCA_025403605.1). Classification (NCBI taxonomy): domain Eukaryota; kingdom Metazoa; phylum Cnidaria; class Anthozoa; order Zoantharia; family Parazoanthidae; genus Parazoanthus; species Parazoanthus darwini. The sequence goes on from JAOBYF010035679.1 coordinate 1,899, forward strand.
CTGCAGACATGCCGGCGATAGTACGCAGACTGTGTCCCAGGTAGTATCGCAGACAAGCTCCAGGCATGTCGCAGACAAGCCTCAGGCCTCATGCCTGCGTCAGCCGCCAAGCGGCATCCACATCGTGAAAAATCGCCGCCGAACATCTCAGAGAAGCCGAAAGCATCACCAAAAGACCGGGATAGTTGAGCTAAACTCAACTTTCCCGGTTTGTCGGGGACAGTGATTGGGACAACCTGCAATGTCGGTGGCATGTCTGCGACAGACGTTCACATATGCCGGAAGGTATCGCCGGTAGCAACGGCGACCTTGTTGGAGGCACGTCGCAGGCATGTCTGCGGCATATTTTAACTAGGTTAAACACAATTCTAGCCTACGAATTCCAAATATTTGTAAAACCATTGTCACATTCGCCAACTAAAGCCAGTTTCTTCTAATTCTATTTATATTAAGAGATTTTTTTCAGAAATTTTTGCCATTTTCGTCATATCATTGGGCTTGCAAAGAAAATGCCGTTCTTGCTGCTACGTATTGGCGGAGAGCCCAAACCTATGTTCCAAACTCATTGTACGAACCTTTGTCATTACTTGAGTTTTATTCACCGTAGCAAACTCAAATCATCTAACTTCCATTAACTAAACTACTGAGAAGGTTCAAAGACTGCATATAGACCGTATGCATAATACGCTTAACTGGTCACGGACAAAAACTTCGAGTCGAGGCTGGTAAGGGCAACCACAGTTGATAGAACTAACTGGTTGTGAAGCTCAAAAAAAAAAACTTTCAAAACGAGTGTACAAAGCTGCTTTGCTTTATGTTAAACAAACCGTGACAGTGCACATTGCTTTGTTTTACGTGTCGGCCCAAATGTTACTACTGGTTGGTTTTTTATATGCATTTCAATACTTTTTGTGTTTTGTGCACCGTCAAGGCCAACGAACAAAAAAGAAAGAGTATATCCTTTTTGAATGTTAAAGTAAGACTAGCTGGCTTCACCCCAAGCCTCACTTTTGAAATCAAAGCTCATATACTCTACCACAAACGTAATCCAAAAGCAACGAGTATCGAGAGAGTACTCTTGTAAATAGCAGAATGCTCGAGTCAGATACGAGAAGAACTTGGTATAAACAAGGCTTGGGGTGAATCTGGAACAAATGACGCAACAGTGCACATTTTGAGTCCTCTGAAAGCTACACTATTTGTATAAAATAGTGCTACTTTCTCCTGTACAAGACAAGATGTGTGTAGGAAATCTTGGAAATGCGTTGTCCTGAAACCACTTTTTAAGGGTCTTTCAACTAGTACGGACTAATGATTATGTATATAACGTTAAGTTTGCATTTGCAGAACTGTCAAGTTCAGAGATAACGTTTGTTTCTAGAGTGGCAAACAAGACTGCGGCCATGATAATAACCAATTTTAATTGGTAAAAAAACAATTAAAAATACATACTTAAAGTATGTCAAGTAACTGCACAATCATTGGTACCCTAACCTGATGTTGTTCCAAACTTTCGGGGTTTGCAGCAATCTCGCACTTTCAACCACGGGATCAATTACAAACTTAGCTGCCTTGATGTACTGCTCAAATATTTGCTGTAGAAAGAAGACAATTCGATAAGGGGTGTGCAGTAAAAATAAGAAGAAAAAACTTATATTTCATTTATTAACTAGAAAGATGTTTTAACCAAAAACCACACAATAGGTAAAAGGAAATGCAAGGGAAAATTTGCAGCGTTTCATTTTCAACCACTGCTAACGAGGTAAGATCTTAAAGCTTAGAACAAAACAATTTTGACTGGCATGCACGATCGATCTTCATTATTCAGCAAGATTTCGGTTTGGATATGGTGTCTGCTTTTGAACAAAACAAAAAGGTTGTTTCTGTTACGCATTTCTAAGTTTGTTATTAGAGAGCTTAAGCAACTAGGACGGGAACGACACCGATAACGTTACAAAACAATGAACTTAATTACAGAACACAATAACTTCACGTGGGAAAGCAGCCAGTTGTCAATCTTTCCATCGTCGTCTTAAGAAACAGAACGTGAAAAGCTCAGTTCTGGAGTTTTGTAGAGAAAGTGAACGTTTGAGTATGAATCATTTCAATCTTCGTGTAGCTTTACAATTAAAGCTACTGATTTTTCATATTTACACACCTTCAGCTAAGAGAAAAGAAACGGAATGAGTTATACAAACATGAAAAGGGAAAAGGGAAAGTTACAAATTTAGCAATCGTCTTCGCTGACGTTCCCGTCCTAGCTGCTTAAGGTTCCTTTTAGCGAAATCGAAACGAACTTTTGCTTGATCAATTTGTTTGATAAGGTTTTTCCAGTATTTCAAACTCTCAGTCACGAGAACCCTAGCATGAGTGTTGTCGGCACAGCGATGTAGTGGTCATTACAATGTGTCAATCCAAGCCAAAATTGCGAGTGCGGATCTGGTCTGGCCTTGTTGTGTCCTTGAGTAAGAAGAGGCGGTACTGTACTTTCTCCAGTCAAGTCAGCTGTATGATTGAGTGTGATGGCTTATTTCCTTACCCAGGGTGTCAAGGACTCTCGTCAACTCAAAATGAAGTGCTACAAAATCCAGGGCGGGATAAACACCAGTATTTTGAGCCCCTTGGCTCGGGGGCAGATTTTAAAGCTAGCTTTTGTAAGTAGGACGGGTTTTAATACAGCAAGTATTTTTAAATGTTTTTAATATTAACAAATAAATTTTGCTTTTTAACTCATAATTTCAAGCAAGTTTCGGTTATCAAAATGTCTCTTCTCTCATTCAATAAGATTGCAGAGTAACTTGATTTGTAGTAGCAACGAAAACAATTATCACACAGAGAAACTAAAGACAATCTTCCCAGAAATGTATGAAGATTAGACAACTTGGAATTGAAAGAGCTGAAGAAGTCATACCTTCTGGGATATTGGCTTGCCTTTTACTGTCTTGACCAGCTCCTGGAATTTTAACTACAAAAAAACATAAGGTTTTAAACTATATCTCAGGGCAATTCCAGGGGTTTCATGGAAGAAAATAAAAATCCAAGACAGGAACTCCAGTGGGCGTGCGAACCCTTCTCGTACCTCGATCTTGTGATCAAACATGGGTCTGGAGAGGAAAAACGCCACATCAGGCTGAAGGTGGTAGGTTTGGCCCAAGATGTCTAGTGCTGGAAGCCGTGACTCGTAATCATCATGGCTCAACTGTGATGCCAGGAAACCACCAAACTGGACCAGAGTGTCCTGACACTGAAATACGCAACGAAGGAGACTGTCACAAAACCCGTCTCAGTGTACAATACACTACTGCTAAGTATGAGGAAGCTTAATGTGTATATGCAGCAATAAATCTTGTCTTTGTTGTGTTTAGAGTTTCAAATATCATTCAGGCAATTTAGCCGTGGCTTTCTTCATTTTCAAAAAATCTTAAAAATTGTCTTTTTCAAAGTTCCCTCTGATATTAAAGTAAGTCCACCCTGCAAACAAGCCCACTGAAAATATATCCCAAAAAAGTGCTTTACCTAGATGAAAAACACAAGCACATTTTATTTCAAAATTTCAAATTTCGTAGAAAACAGAACATCATTAACCCAACACTGTTATACTGACAACATGTCCTTTGGCTAAAAAATTATTCATAGCTTGCAATAAAAAGTATTCACGCACGTGCAGATCAGAAAAAGAAGTTCTAGATCACACATACCTGATCATAAAGCTTTCCTACAAGTTTCAAATGCAAGCTTGTGTCTTCAAAGAACACAGTTCCATTCCTCTGTTGTGCAATAAGAAGACAGAGAGGAATTGCCAATTCACCCCCCACCACGGTATCTCTGAGCCTCTGGGACGACTTTTTAGTGTTCCTAATTTGACCAAAGTATCCTCCCTAGAAGAACAGAACTGGATTAGGATTCAGGACTGAATCGATAAATTACGTTGGAAGTCACTTACTTGACTGCTTTATGGTATTTCGTTTTAAGACAAAGTTTGGGGACCGTGTGACATATTCAAATTGTTTATATTAGAAATTTTCTTTTGCACATGACATGTCAGTCTCTAACTTTGATAAGAGTAACCCTGATGATTAATGGCCGCGAGCAAGATCATGTTTGTGGAGCTGGTCTGAAGGTCACAGTAACAAAATGTAACGACGGCGTGACAGCGATAATAACACATTTAAAGACAAGTGAATTTGATGATGAAACTGTAAGGATTACAGTGGTGACAATAAAGATGATGATGATGAGTGTAAAGATTAATGTTCAAGACAAGACGTTTGATCAAGACACGCCACAAATCAAACTAGACAATGGTAGCTTTGACAAAATCAAACTGACTCCCATCATAAAAAACATTAATCTTCTCTATCAACTACCCATCTTAACTTCTTCCAAGTATTTAGTTCTCAACCGTGCATACCTCCGCTCTGAGCAGTTCTCCACCACATAAAGCCTCCAACTGGGAGAAAGTCACTTCTTCTGAGATCTCAATTCCGGACATCTTCTGAACAACCTCTTTCAACACGAGCAGGTCAAAACTCTTGCCAGCTTTCAACTGATTGGCTACGTACTGTAATAGTCCGGTCAGTTCAATGGAGTACTTTCTAAAGACTGTCCCACAAAACACTGCAAGACCTGTTTATACAGAATAATAACATTCTCATCTAAGGGGCCATTTAAAATCACTGACATAAATTTTCTGAAGTGTAGATTTAGGGTGCATTCAATTGATGGGAAGAATTCTGTGGAACAAAAGCTACAGTATCACCCCTTCAATCAAGCAGTATGCTTAAGACTTTGAAAACATACAAAACAAGATCTATGTTTCAGCTCAATCTCATTCTTGTTATTTATTTCTCCACCATTTGAATGCACATAGATTCTTATTGCTTAAATTACCATTGGATAGTGGTGTGTTGAGGAACCCAAGGAAACCGTGAGGCTAATTCCTAGGGACTGAAACTCTTTAATTTTGAATATCATCTTTATGTTTCCTATTTCAAGAAAGTATTTAGAAATTTTCTCAAATGTAACCCTATTCTAAAACCTGCTAAAGCAAAAAGCATTTAGTTACTTTGGCTTCACCTTCAAATGTTTGCTGCCAACAAACGACTTAATTATACACAACGACAAAATAAACAAAACGTAAAAGTAGCAAAAATTTCTATGTGGTATAAAAATATGAGAAAATACTTTTTATGAAAGTACGTTAATGATTAAAATATTTACAGTTACTGCTAAAAAGCGTGCACAACGACAAAATAAACAAAACAACTCACTTTTAAGCCATTCTGAGATGTTTGTATCCTCCAGCTTCAGTCTCTCCTTCTCTGGATTAGCAAGAGCTTCTATGATACAATCTGAATAGCATCCACGTCAAGGCTTCACAAGTTTAGCGAATATGACAAAATATGGTAGAGTCGGCATCCCAAAAGTCTAATAGGAGAAAACAGTACAACCACCAAACAACATTCTGTTGATTCTATGTATTTTAACAAAATAATTTTTTTATTAGTACTTTATTAAGACCATAGGTTGTCGACACAGCCAGGACATTACTGATAAGCAAGTTAGAACTGTCAGCTCTGAAGGCTGGCACCAATGGAAGATGACGTTGCACATCATCAAAAACCTTATTTGACCAGTACTGTATGTATTCACATACATGTAAAACATCAGCACTCTTCCATTAAGCTCGCATAAAAATAAATTAAAGTACAAACGAATCAACACTGATAGAACTATAACAGCACACACTTGAGAACGTTTTAAAAAATCTTAGGTCAAGTTTCTGACAATATAACTACGACATCTCCCTTTCAAGATTTGCACAGACAGACTAAGCCTGCACCTTCGTTCTGAAAGTGGAACATTTTTGTTCTATTTCTATCATACATGTACATCCACATGGAAATGGGGCATTAGTCAATCTCTCCAAAAATGGAACTGAAGTGCAGTCACTTACTAACTGAACAAAAACTACTAAGGGATGTTAAATTTTTTCTGTCAAAAAAAAAGAGTTCTCCAGAAATTCAGCAAAGGATACAGGCCAGGACGTCATAAGCCAGCTGCGTCAGGTACTTCAGAGAATCCACCACTGGGCCAATAAAATTGTCATACTTCTGAATCTGGGACAGAAGCTGCCAAACAAAATGTAGAGTTTCATAAAATGCTAAAGAAATCGTACTTCCATTGATTTACAAACTTTAACTGTTTTCTTTTTCCACATTGGGTATATGAACTTAGAGTGGAAAACAACATTTGAAAATTACAAGTACTTGTACAATAATTATTTAACAGAAGGAAGACCATCCCTACAATTAGAAATGTCTGTTACCAGAAAACCTATGGTAAAAATTTCAGTATCCTCGCATATTAGACTCACATATTCAAACAGAATTCCTGGATTGCTGTGGCTAAGTTTTCCAATCTGTCGACCAGATGGCTTCACATTATCTTTTGTTAGGCGCCTGTTAGGAATGCAAAAAATGTAGTCTGAAGTTAGACTTTATTGCCACAACTATTACTTACGGCAGTTTCAGGGTTGAAATATAATTTAATAAGACTTTTGCAAACCATATGTCGCTACAGTCAATTATTTCTTCCATTAGACATGCAGCTTTGACACCAATTTACTAGCAAATCAACAGCACATGTGGACGATATCATGAACGCTGTACTTCCACTTCTGGTTTCCTAGTACCAGTTATTAGTTTAAGGATGGTTTGTCAAATGTATGCAGAACTTCTTTTGTTATGAAGAACTTTTAAAAATGTATGCCAAGCTCAATCTCATTACTGGGTTCAAGCAATGAGAAAATTCCCTTTGACTATCTCACACTATGGCACAAAAGTCATAAGTCACAAACATATCCTTGTTCTAAATTCATTAGTTGTTGCACTGAAGATAACATGCAGATTACGAACAAAATAAAGTTCTTTAAAATTGTGAAGCAGAATTTTACAATGACATCATCAACATCCAAGTGTGATATGATGGTCACACCGGTACTTTGAATTAGCTTTGATTTTAATCTTCTTAATAATTACATGACATTGTATAATTAACCTCACTGAGAAGTACATGGGAATTTTATACCAGTAGGCAAATAGCCGCAAGGTACAAATATTAGTAATATCAATGATGGATATAATAGCACCAAAACTCACTTTGTGATGTACTTTGCTCTCTTGACTGTGGCTGCCTTTGCCTTCACCAGCTGTGGATGGCTGCTGTAAGATTCATTCTTCCACTGTCCATATAGACGATACCTGCAGACACAGTAACAACACCAAGAGGTTTTCCACAAGAAACATGCAAAAACTCAGTAAAATAAAACTACCAACAAATGAGCCAATAAAGGTATGATGCTAATTTGTAATTCTGAACTCCAAAGTAAGACCATTCAAATGAAAGATCTTGATAAGTACATTATAATAGTGGCATTATTTAATTTGTAACTCTTGAACCTATGGTAGAAAACCCAAACTGCTACCATTCAAATGAAAGCCTTTGATATATACATTCTAAGGGTGTATTAGTTTGAAATTTATTCTTAAACCAGTGGATAAAAATCCAAACTGTAACTTTTAAAAATAAAAGCTCGAGATTGAAACATACATTCTAATGGTAGTATTAGTTTGCAATGCTGAACCAGTGGATGAAAATATAAACTATGATAATTCAAATGAAAGCTTTTGATAACTACATTTTCGAGCCTGTGTTTTTTTTTCTGTCAGTGGATGAACGAACCAGGCAGACTATACTCCAGTTACCGGGTCAGAGATCCACATGTTTACTGTAGGAAGTTGCGCAGATCAAGTGATGCCGAGGGAGACCACAGAGCTAATCTCATAAATGAAACAAGCCGTAGTCATTACCACTCAATGCAAATCGACTTCCAGAGCTACAAATACAGGTCTAATCAAATACAGAACTATTACTAACTGATTATTACATTTTTCATAATGGTTTTTATAATGGTTCTTGCAACTATCAGAAACAAAAACTGAACACTTAATTTTGCACAAGTTTTTTCTCCTTTAATTTAATAATTACATGTAAAGTAAAGTAAACTTTATTTTTAAAAAAATGATTATTTTTGAAAACAGGGCAACTTGTTATCTCAGCAACTGCTGCTACAGGCTCTATACAAAACCTAAAAGCACAGACTATCTCAACACTTTTCTGATTTTCACCAACATTACACTTAATACAATAAACAAAATTACATGTAAACAAAAGTAGTTTTTAACAACTGAATGTTAAAGCACTGCCTTTTAGCTCACAACAAAAATTAAAGATGATACACTATTTTTTATCATTCCATTTATTATGAAAAAGATACAAACAAATCACATGGTTGCAAAAATATTCACTAACTTGAGTCTTGCCCTAGGCTTCAACAGCATAAGGATGGCATTAATCGCTTTTGTTTGGACTAAGGAAAGCTTAATTCTGTTGCTATCAATGACAGTCACTCACTTCCCTGGATTTCTGAAGTTTCTGATGCCCGAAGGTGCTCAATTTTTGGACCCCATATTTCAACTCAGGTTACTGGTGGTCTGACTGATTTTCTACAAACTGTAGACATGTCAATTATGTTTTACCAGTCCTGTAAAAACTGTGGATATCATTGACCTGTAAAATCTTATGCCTATGTACAGCCTACACAGTCATCTAATTTGGAGTGGAAATCTACTCATTAGTAAAAAACATTAGTTTCTGACCAAACCTGATCTGATATGGAAAAGCCTTCAACATTCCCACAGTTCCTCTGCTATGCTGGAGTTACACTCTAGAAGAGACAGTGACGGCAGAAGAACTTCATCCACAAGAGTTAGAAATCCACACCACACACCCACCTGTGTAAAAATAGGCAACATGGTTGTAACTATCAGCAACAAAGAAATTCCCACAAAACATAATCAATTATGCCAATCTGCAGTTTTCATAAACATAGCAACTTCAAGCTTGGAACGCCTTTGGAGAGGGGAGGCCTGGCAGAGTCATAATAATTAATTAATTATTGTCACAATAATACATTGCTCTTTGCAACACAGACCACTATGCGAAGGCATAAAGTGTTGACTTACCATTGGAGATCCCTTGTCCTTGTTCTCATGAACACTGGGGTGCTGTCAATTTGGGGTAAAAAATAGTCAGAAAGAGTCACTCTTCTCATTAGCTTTTGAAGGTATTCTCAGATGTTTCAAAATTTTTCTACCATTCATTTCCTTCTTGGAAAGTGATTATTTTAAAACAAAATCAGTTCAAGTTTTGTGAAAGCACGATTTGATAAAAATGCAGTTATACAACAAAGCTAGAAGGCAAATAAATGCTTCCAGTGGGACGTGGTTTGCTATATACCGGTAGCTATAATTGTGGGAGGTTTTTTTTTGGAATTTATGCATATTCAGAGATGCAGTATGCAGAAGTACATGGATTACTGTTCACTACATGTCACTTTTTAGTGTTGTTGAGGTCAATGGTTAATAAAACATTTCCTCTCAAGCACAAACAATTAATTTATACCCTTATGGTTAACCCTTTCAACTCAAAACACACTATACGGCATATTGCTGAACTCTCCTCAAATGACTCTATAGTTTTCTTGTAAACAGGTTGGGACAATTTTGTTTTTCATCTCAAATAAACTGCCGTGTATATCAATATTGCTTTATCCTCATTACCAAACAACTTACTTGGCATGGATAATGTAAGGAGAATTTACATACTGATGACTGGCTGAGTCTGAAAAGGTTAAAACTCAATGGAAGAGAGGAAAAGGTATTAAGTTACTGCAAACCATTTTGAATTCAATACTCGTTCACCTGTAACTAGCCGGTGCCACATTTCTAATCATTCAAATTCCCAAATGGCAGCCACAACTGTGCATCTCATTTTAACTATGACTAAAACTATTTAAAATCAAACACTGACCTCTTTCATGAAACCTTTACCAATTCTCAAGACCTTGACCGTCAAAATTGGGTCACATGACAGGTGTGGCCCAAGCTCACTCAACATGGGGAACACAAACTGCGGCAATGTCAAAAAGGTGTGACACTGTGGAGGCCCCCCACTGATGGCCGTATAGGGCCGACCTCTGGCTGCTTTAGATGCATACCTACAAAACAACATGTTGAGTTAAGCTCTAGAACAAGATAGAAAATCACAATTCTAACTGTCAGTCAGGAAAACTACTGACAGAGTGCCTTAAAACATTGTCATTTGTAGTTTTATTAACTGATTTAATAGAATTACATTAAATAATCAAAAGAATAGACTGAAGCTAATATACCAGGTTCAATCATGATGATTGCTTGTGTTGTAAGTTCTTTCAGTTTCATTTTTATGAAACAAAATACTTTGTTATTGAAGCATTATACTTAATCATATTAAATGTGTCATCATCATGGACATAATTTGACCCAAATACCAGATCACAAAAATCCCTTTCACCATTCTACAAGAATATGGTATTTGTCAGCAGAACATATTTGTTTTAGCTAGACATAGCTTTAATTTAGTCAGGAGCAGTTGCAATAGTGGCAGTAGCAACAAACATCATAGACTTGCTTTTCAAAATCAAAAACACAAAATTCTTTCTGAATATAAGCCCTACTCTCTCAAATATACTGTCTTGAGTTTATATTCAGAGGGAGCCTAGTAAATGTAACTACCTTGAGATAAATATAAACCAAATGAATGTGAATTTACAGCTGTTTTGTTTAAACATGGTTAGCCAGATTGTTGCCAGTATTTCAGACTATTTGAAGACAATCAAACTGACCATTTAACATGTTAATTTGTGTCTACTGTCATTTGATTTTAAAAGTTAAAGATTTTGAGATACAAAATTTTACCTGGTTATATGTCCAAGCATTTTTGAAACAGAAAACACCCTTCGAACATAAGCAGATCGG
>JAOBYF010035790.1:0-12816 GCA_025403605.1 Parazoanthus darwini
ATCAGGATGAAATATGTTTAAACATAAACTTGGAACTGTTACAAATAAAAGCTTCACAGCAATTAGGAAATTGGATTTAGCAGAAGATGGAATCCGAACCAACAGGAAGCCAAATTATGTTCAAAAATGATTAATTTTTCAGTTTAAAAGGAAACTTCAATCAGTACACACGCATCCAATGATCCATGATTATGTAAACCGATCAGAGTGTCTGAAACTCATGATCCAGGTCCTAAAGGGATAATATGAAGATTGGTATCTGCTTAAATGAAGTAAGGCGGAAATTTAACTCACGTGATATCTGTTATTCACATTTGGTGAAATTATTGCTTTATTACTTTCTAACGACCTGGCGAAACCAACTCCGCATCTATAGTTGTTATTAAAGTGGTTCAAACCGTTACGAGATATTACACCAAACGCGCCTACAAACTGTGCTTAAACAAAGAATATACATCGCAATCCAACGAAAATACTTGTATTGGGGTGAGGCTCAGAAAGTTGGCTCAAGATCGTAGAAATTGGAGACAGCCTGTGGAGGTCTCAGTTGCATGCCTTTTGGCATAAGTAAAACGGACTGATGGTGATATATCCCTTGTCCTGCTAAAGACAACTTACTAAGCAAATTCCTTATTTTAGAACCAGTGGTCAAATACAAAAACATATACAATAGCCTTTTGTCATGTTTCGACTGAAAAATGTCCGCTGTAGGCTTTTATACGAAGTTCAAAAACAAAGAATTGTCAAGTACGATGCAAAGAATACAGTTTAGTAGTTAGGCATGTATTGTTTGATTGGGCAATATCGCTGAGCAGATTTTGATTCTATGAGACAAAATCAAAGTGGTGTTCACTACGTGCTGATCAAAGGAAGGCTATTTCCTTTTCAATAACTTTTTGCTGTCACATTTTGTTTTGAAAATTAACATTTTCAAATACAGTGGTCGTTGTCAGAGTTGACGATAACTGGTTTATGAGCTAGCTGGATTAAAAGTCTTCAGTCTTTAATAAAGTCCGTGAAACTGGGGTCAGATGCTCGAGGGTTTAATACGAGCCTTCATATATAGAGCTGTTTGCAAAAATGTTGCACCTCCAAATGTATCCTTATATACACATACCGTGGCTATTGTTGAAGCCATTGGACCATAAATTTGCACAGTCTTTGGGAAACTTTTAAACTGGTCATGATACGTCAAAATCTTGCCATGTTTATCTTTGTGTGCTGTTTTAGGACCATCAACTGAACAAGAGTCACAATATTCATATACTTATCGAGTTTGAGCATTCTGGTATACAGAACTCAGAATCCTTCTCTAGACTGCACTGATGAGTCCTCAAAGGACGAAACAGTACTGTCTGCAGATTGAGTATATACATATATGTATTAAGACCCTTTTTTTTAAAAATTGTTAATACTCCGAAAAATGCCAAATGTTAAGAATACGTTTAAGAACACACCTTATGCTAAGGCTACAAAAGGAGCGTAGTTCATATGAATTTGAAACCCTACTACAAACCGTGAGAGAGTACTGCAATAATAATAATAATAATAAGTTTCATTCATGACTTGATTTGCAATGTAATTGAAGTTTACAACAAGCCTTTGAAACATTCTTTGCACTAAAAATTTATATTTACACTAATGTTCAACAAATTTAAATTTCTTTCATGACTACCATTAGGCATTAAGAACTATTAAATCGCGTCAATTTCAAAAGCATTAGACTTTAGTAAAAACAAGCGATAGCAACACATTTGGGTACATATATGAACTGAGTTAGATGTTGGGAACAGCCGCCTTTGATAGTAACACATTTGGGTACAGATATGAACTGAGTTAGATGTAAGGAACAGTTTTTGATAGGAACACATTTGGGTACATATATGAACTGAGTTAGATGTTGGGAGCAGCCTTTGATAGTAACACATTTGAATACATCTATGAACTGAGTTAGATGTTAGGAATAACGTTTGATAACAACAAATCTGAACTGATTATGAGTTAGATGTGAGGAACAGACTTTAAAAGCAACACAGTTGGGTACATATATGAACTGGGTTGAATGTTGGGAACATTCTTTTCCAACTTTATAAAGACGCAATTCCGAAAAATACATTGAAGGCTATGAAGACCATTTGACATTGAAATCCTGAAAAATGTTAAGAACTTTTAGTGTTAGCCCATACAATGATACCGTAGACATTCTAACGTAAAAACGAGTTTATACATGTTTGTTCCTTTATTTTCCATTGTTTGTTATTATACATCTTAGGCTGTAACTTTGTAACGAGTTCATCAAACGTTTGTTCCTGTATTTGTCAATACTTGTCATTACATATTGTATGCTGTAACCATGTTAGACTAGAAGACAGAACCTTAAAAGAGTGTTCCAAACCATGTTATGAGTTATGCGAAAACAGAAATAATCAACCATAAACTTGAAGGACATTTAACATTGTGTAAATCCGAGTTGCAGCGCTCTTTCACCATTGTCATGACAATAAACAGTGATGGTTATAGTATGGTCAAAGGCGTTGTGAAAGACACACAGCGAGCTATTTTCAAAGTTAAAACTTTGAAGCTGACTAGTACAAAGTTACAGTTCAAAGTAGATATTGGTGAAAATCTCGCTAAAGTCAGAAAAACATCCCGCGCGCAGCACAAATAGTTATGTTTAGCGTTACACGAAAGGTATGCGGCATATACAGCACTTGAATAACGAGACCATTCTTCGAAGCAACGCGCTCACAGCCTGAAAATGCTTATAGTACTGTTAAAGTTTAAAATTACTTGACCATCTGGCATATGGTATCATTTAGTTTGTTTGTTTAAAAACCAAACTTGTTGGTGCCGAACGAAAATAATTAACACATACATAATTATCAGCTGAATACTGGTAATTGGATCAAAAACTAAAGGCCATATAGCAACAAATTAAACGTGAGATAAATTTTAATACTGAGAGTAAACATTTAAATTCCGGTGTTGGATTTTATTTCTATTTTTAGACATTTAACTTTTTCTACTTAACTAACAATGTCATACTTCATTTAGTTTCGTCGTAAAGAAGAGCGGAAAAGCAGGAACAATTATGTATTTGTGAATGGTAAGGAGTTATCATTTCTAAATTGTATTTCTTGTTGAAAAGTTTTAAAATCCGCGTAATATGAACACTTATGTTCTTTTTTCCATTTTTTTTATTTCTTAATTTAGGGTGTAATTATAAAGAGGGTCTTCTATTTTACTGCGGAAGGTGTCCGGTGCTAGAACCGTTTAGGAGACCTCAAGTCCTTTTCTTTTATGCACCTCCTGCTCGGCACAAAATCAGGAAGCAATTAACAAATAAACAGTAAATTTATCTCAAGCAAGAATTCATTCTGACTTCCTCTCTAACGCAATTACAGCGATATCAAATCCTCAGTAATAGTGTGAGCAAATGCTATGCTAGGTACCCGTTTTTGAAAAGAGTGGCTGAAATTCTTCGAAATCCTGCAAGCAGACATGTTAGTTTAACTATAATGAATCCATGAGCGTGGTGGATAGATCAACAATGTTTTCAAATTTTAATATATCTAGCCAAGTCCCAAAACAAAATTTAAAAGAGTTTTTCACCCAAGTAGAAATTACACTCTCCTAGTGCTTTGATACTTATTATAACTGTTTTTATTATTATTAATGTGTAATTATAATTATTATAATTGTTGTTGTTGTTGTTTTTAGTATTATTGTTAATAAGTATACAATTGTTTCAAATCATGCAACAAAAGCGACTTTGTCGAGCTCAAACAAACATTTCAACAACAACCAAGTAAACTAAACTACTGATTGTCGAACGTTTTGGAAAGGATTACGTGACAATGCTCACGACCAAACTGTAAAGCAGTTCTGTCACGGAACTATGGGTTAAGATCGCGTGACATTGTTTGCGACCTTATGTGACATTTTTCGGGCTCTTGTCCATCCTGTGTTACTGTCACGATTGCTTGAGAGTTACCGTAACAAAACTTTGCAGTCTCTCTTTTGTCAACTCCCCTGCTAAAATTGTGTGACACAGTTCGTGACCAAACTATAATATAATTATAAGTGATGATGTGTTTAAGATTGTTATTCAAATCCACATCACTACTTTCAAAAAAAAAGTTATCTGCATATGTTAAAGCAAAACTCTATTAAAGCGGAAATAACAACATCAGTTTGGGGGGGGAGACAAAAATTTATTCGATTTCATTATGTTCACGTATTCCTATACATTTATATATACTTCATTAAACATTCTGAATTATGCTTTTAATTAGTGAAATGATTTACTTAGTCGTTCATTTTGTTACTGACAGTTTCCTTAAAATTTTAACCATAACCAGGAAAGCATTTATTCATTAAATGTCTTGAATAGGAAGTATTGAAAATAAGGATTTCTTCTTATTGGATTTTTACTAAAAACAAACAGTTTTTTTTTCAGTGATTATAGTTCACTTCAATTTGATAATTAGGAAAATGTCCTCACAAGAACGTATCTTTTTCAAGCTTTAGAAGGTTATTTAAGTCTTCCCATTCCCATTGAAATGACCTCCATTGCCTTAAATCGGGGGAAGAAACACTTGATGAAGGAAATGAAATGCTTTAAAAGTTCTTCAAAAGTTACAAAAAGAGCACTGTCACCTCCATTTCTGGTCTTTTGGCCAGTTAATAATCGATTGAAAGATCGACAGGTGTCACCAAATTGGAGTTTTAAAACAAAAAGACTTGCTTGTTCAGACACAAAAATGGGAAGAACAAAGTGTATTAAATCAAAATTCAAAATTAAATGGTTTCAATTTAAGGTTACGGTTCACCTTAAAGCGGTGTTTTCAGTTATGAGTTGGTAGCTCCGTTAAAATGCGCCGGTTATCCATTAACTTGTATAACACTGGACAGTCCGGGTGGAAAGCTTATACAATTATCTAACTGATGGTGTACTTATTTTCTTGAGAAGCGTCCTAATACAGCCAACAACTAACTCGTTGTTTGCGTTCGCGCTTTTTACCTTCATGTCGCCCCAACTCAATCGAATTTCGTCCTATCGCCATAAAATTTGGCACAGCGATAGTACAACAAGTAAAGTTCATAAACATGCGAGAAAATTGGAAATTCATACTCGATTCAGTTTTTTTTATTTAAGAGTTCAGTTCTCCGCTAATCCGCTTGGTATTCTAAAATTCTGTACTACATTTAGAATGATGTAACTGAAATTATGTCAAAAATTGAAAATTGAGGGACTTGGCGAAAATGACATACTCCATCAGCATACAAGCTTTCCAGTGATATCATAGGTATTATATAAATTAACGGAGCTACGAACTGATAATCCGTAATTTTACCGCATGCACAAACGGTGATACATCACATTCACATTCACATATACATACATACATACACATACAAGCAAATATACACATAAATACAGATACCCAAATCCTTTAGTTGAATATTAACAACAAGTTGTTTTTAAACAAGAACTACATAAGAAATTGTACGTACTGGACTGACACGAACGCGAAATGGTAAACTTTAAAAAGTCCTATGCAACAGCGTCGGACGCAAAGTCTAATGCAACTTGCACCACTGAATAGTTTGGCTGATTTTCGTGCTTCTTAGTTTTTTGCAAAGTTCAACCACAAATATCTTAGTAAGTAAAGAATATGTAGTTAAAAAATAAACATCCTCGAAGACCCCAGGGGCAGTTACTGTCGAAAGGGCGAACTCCACTTGACTTTTGTAACGACCCTGAATTTTTCTATCTTATTTTTGGACCACCCTTGGTTTTCTGAGGATGAACAAATTTATAATAAAAAAAAAAGCGCAGGAAAATGAGGCAATTCGAACCATATTACGGCATCCAAAGATACTTTTGGATTACTGCTCTCTATATTTTGTTAGCAAAACTATGAAACGTTTTGGGTTTTCTTGCTGATAAAGTAAGGAGGTAAGGTAAAAGGTCGTGTATGGCAAATGAATACACCTTTTTTAAGGTATTATTTAGCTTTTAACAAAGAAACATGAGAAAGTTTAACTTCTGTTCGTACATCATCTTTCCTTATCTAATTTGGACTTGTATTTCCGGTTGGGTCTCTTTTAGAAACTAGTTTCCTGTATTTACGTACAGACATCTCTTTGCCAATCATGCGGATTTACTTGACCGCAAAAAGAAGAGCGTAAATTTTTAAAGGTCACATTAACACATTATTAATGAACCTCTGCAGTATTTTAGCGATAAGCGAGCCGGACTCAATACCTTGAGTGAAAAATGACTTAAATAGACTGGAAGTATTCATCGATATCCAACTCCCAAAAGGGATTACTCTAATGTACTGCCCGACCAGAACAGGTACTTTAATTGCTTATCAAAAGACCCACACGAAAATGTTATACCAAACACAAATTCTGCAAAATGTTTTATGATAATATCTATTAAGTCGTTCGTAGTGGGGGTTTGGCTTAGCTCTGTTCATTTTCCCTGTCAAATCCGAATTATTTTGATTTATTCGCTTTTTCTTTGTAATTTATGTGAAAAATAAGTAAACTAAACTAAATATAGTCAAGCTGGAAAATCTAATCTTTACTCAGCATCTTCTAGCTATTACCTCTGTTCTGTTCTTTGAAACATAATTTCATTTTAAACTCAGCTTTCCTAAATAAAAATACCTTAATTGACAATTCCTAAAAATAATACCTTGATCATTAAACTTGTCTGTCTTGAAAACAAATAGTATAAAGTGCTTGATGTCCAACGATTCTTGTTCAAAAACTCGGAATTCACGCCAAACGTTTGGATCAGACACTGTATGACGTCATCCCTGTCTCTCGTTGGCGCAAAATATTTAAACCA
Organism: Parazoanthus darwini; assembly: GCA_025403605.1. Taxonomy (NCBI): domain Eukaryota; kingdom Metazoa; phylum Cnidaria; class Anthozoa; order Zoantharia; family Parazoanthidae; genus Parazoanthus; species Parazoanthus darwini. Next base: position 6,866 of record JAOBYF010035790.1, read on the forward strand.
AGTGTTTCCATATGTGATAAAGTTAATCGTGACCGCCCTCCAAGAACAAGGCTCGACTTTCTGGAAGTTTGTTTATTATTCTGGCGTTTTGGCTAAACTAACATTTTATCAGACAATGGCACAAGTGCTCCAATGTGTTTTAAAACTATCCCCATTTTCCATGTAAAGTATTGGTCGATTTGAAACAAAACAGGTTTTGCGCATCACGCGACCTGAGCCACTGAATAAAAACAATTCGCTCCGTAGTATTAAGAATATGATGTAATTAACAAGCTGCTATATCTGTGTCAAACGTTTGATAAAGTAAACCAAACATGCACTGTATCATATTTTAATAGGAGAGCTGTTTACGGATTTATGATACGAAATTGTGTCTAAGAGATGAAAGATTGGCTAGTTGAGGACTAGCACTATTGAGTTCTTCACTTCTTGTTTACATTCGGGCTTATGTAGTCAGACTGTCTTCATGTATTCCTCTGCAACATCCTTAGAAAATTCAAGTTCAGCAAATTGTTAATGCAGTCTGATGTCGCCTAGGGTAGAGACAAGGAGCTTGGTGGGGGTCTTCGAACAGATAATCATAATGTTCACGACTAATGAGGCACTATACAGTATACTGCTGCTGTTTGTTACTTCAGCGAGCACGTGCAAAAACATATTAACAAACTAAATGTCCCACTCACCTTATGTCCCGCTTGACTTGAGTTAATGGACGCGAAAACAAGCAGAACGACCAATGAGAGGAAATGCATGGTACTACATAGACGCATAAATTTCATCTGATGACCTACAGTTCTCCAGGATGGACAGTTTCAACTTGCTGGCAAATCGAATAACGACTGCAAACCTTCCTGGACGCTTCCCAGCTGCCCTCTCAATGCGAGATTTTACTCCCACGCTTTGAACGCCCTTGAATCTTGTGGTGAGAACTCCCAGCAAAGCCAAGAAAAGTACAGATTTCTCCTACCGTCCAAATGTGAGCTGACCTTGGCTTCTGGGTAGAGAATAAATCCAAGATCAAAATGAAAGAAAATCCGATCAATGATTTCGAATGCTCATCTAAAGAGTTGATCAGTGAGATTCACACGTAGAATTTCATCACTAGTCGGGGTATGATGAAATGCGTTGTGATCCGTGCCGACCTTCGCTTGGAAATTTCAACTTCTGGCCTGCTTTAGACCAAAGATGAACTTCTTGCGCGAATGGCTACGGCGCAAGTAATCGCGAGCACTGCGACTCGATCGAGTGTCTGTTGTACGAGGGCTTGTAATGACTGCACGGCGCGGTGAATGATATGCCACTTCAAGGTATAGATTCCTGACATTCACGGGTAATTGCCGGCTGTTCGCAATCACGACACTCCCAGACAGTTCACAGCAGATCAAATCGCGCAATATGATCCCTTGCAACCCCTGAGGGACATTTTGTGTCGTTTTTAACAAGTGAGACTTTCCACACTTTATAGCCTGTGTGATTGGATTTGTTGACGCATACGGGCGCGGGACAGGAAAGTAAACTTAAATCTTCCAACCCTAAGCAGAGATTAATTTGATTTTGATATTTTATTCTTTAGTTTACAAACCTGTCGAAGATTTTATCTAGTTTTCTCTTTTGTTTATTGTGACATCTTGGCGAAAACAAGCAAAGAGGGTACTCCAAGAGGGATGGGATCGACAGGGAAGTGCGTTATTTCCGTTTATAAGCTGTTTCTCACCTTTTCAGAGCCACTTCTTGCCGAAGGCTCCGAATCCAACAATAGAAATATTTGTTCTGCGGCACTAACTTGCTACATGTGCCTTGCTTTAGCGGGAAGTAACATTCATATGGTGTGCGAATTGACTAGAACGTTTAAATCAACTCATTAAATTGTCTTCTGGTGTTACAATTAAGGTAAACCAAGACGACAGAAAACAACAAACTGAGAGGAAGAGTGACCCGAAAGCCGCGATATCTGGAGTGTTGACAATTTCATTAATCTCCTTTTTTCCGGCATTCTATAATAAACATGCAGCTTTGAAAATTTTAATGCGCTTAAATGCAATCTCGTTTCTTTTAGAACTAAAGAAGTTAAGCACAAAGTCAAAAAGATTAAATGCATGCCAACCACGAGCAAACAAATCATTTTAGAAAATATTTATAGTACCAATGTAACTGTTTATGGAAGGAAGAAATAAATAAAGAAAAAACTTTGAGTGTTGTATCCGTTGTTTACACGGCCAACAAGTACAAACACCGAGTAAAAAAGCCGCAAGGCATTGACTTCTATCCGTCACCCACCAGACTTGCTATTGGAGGGATTTACTCATTTAGCACCACATATATACGTGAAACAGCAAGCGGAAGGAATGATCTTGCGACAAATTTTCTGTTGGTCTCGACTTCATAGCAGTCTATTTTTCTTTTTCCTAAAACGTCTTATTTTCGGTCCTTAAGCGTACATAGGGAATTCATGCAGTCTGAATCAGCGCTGAGTACTGAGTACTGCATGTAGTTTTCTCCTGCCGTTTCACGTACACCGCATATACGTGGTGCTAAATTCCTCCCCAAAGAAAAACATTTACACGCTTTTTAAGTATTTTTATGTAAAAAGTAACTTCATAAGAACACTGCGCTTCAGATTTGGCAAAATTCGAGAATAAGTTAAGAACAATTTCAGGCTCGATCTCTGGTTCAAAAATATCAATTTTTCAACTAAAACAGCTCGTAGTTAACGAAGTTGTACGTTGAAAATATGAGGCTTAATTTGCCGAATTGTTAAGAGCACCGAACCTCAGCCAAAATCATCTGTTTTTTATAAAATAAAATATTTAATCATTTAACGTGATAACCAACTGAATACCGGTTTAGATTTTCTATTGTCTGGATCCAATCAACAAGTTTTTTTAAGTACAAGGCTGTGTCTGCCAGGTTCAAGACGAAGGATATCGAATTGTTCTTGTATAAAATGAACAACACAAGAACTGAACAGCAGTTTCGAAAGCGATGCCGGCGAGTGCGAATATTGACCTTTGATTAGACTTTGAGATAAAATTAAAATCTGGCGGTAAGGCCAGATCAATTTAACTTTCGGCAGGCACGGATCCGATCGACCCTTTTTTGGACAAAAGGCAGAAAAAGATATAAAAAGTGACTGTCAAATTTATTATTTTTTCAACTGAAAAATCTAAACAACCGATGAATGCTCCGCAAAAAGCGACAAAAAAGAGCTGAAGACAGTTATTAAACATATATTTTTTTTAATATTTACAAATTATACAAAAAAGATATGCTGATTCCTTGTACCTAACAACCGCAACTAGATCTTATTATTTTAATGTTATTTCCATCAGAAAGGGATGGTTTAGAACCACAGTCCAAGAAAGAGCATGGGCACTTCAACTTTTGAATAAATTCCGTGCAACCGTGCAAAAGTAAAATTGGTCTGACCTATACTTTTTTATAACTGAAAAGAAAAAGAATACTAATCAAACGCGATCTGTCACTAACACAAATTGACAAACAAAACTGAAAACCAAACACGCTTTGGCCTGAGGATAAGACAAAAATGACAGACGGTACAAAACCACTCACACGTGTGTTACACCGTTTTTAAGTGCAGAGTACTGGACTGTCTAATTTCTGAGTAAAAATGAAATAAAACTGAACAATGTAAATATTTTCAATAACGAAGTTGGAACATTTAAAGTTCATTTTGCAACCTAAATATTTTTACTAAAGCATTTTACAGCTAATTACTCCTTCATAGAAATCTGATTACCTTTCAAGCTGGGGAATATATTTTTGCTCATCTGAACCAGTTAACAAGTTAACGGCCGTAACATCAAAATTCGTTTTTATCAAACTAAGTATTGTTCCAGTATTAACGCAGCCGTTCTGGCTCTTTTTTCTTTCTTAACCACTTCTGCTATGTTTCCAATATGTGTGGCCTGCTAGCTGAAGGCTGCCCAAAATTGTTCTGCACATGATTGAGAAACTGGCTTATATGTAAATGATCTGTGAATAGTGATTGGTGAATGTATACATGTATGTGTTTCCAATGACAGGTCACTGTAATTCAGTTTACTGTACCTAAAATCCAGGGTCATCAAGACATTAACTGGCCTCCAATTTTTAATTGTGCAATACCTTTTCCACAATGATTCAAATGAACAATCTGTCAAAGCACAAACCCTACAGTGTAATAGAGACATTTTGATATCTTACTGGGCATTCTCTTCCTTGAGTTCCTGGTTCCTCTTAAAATTATCTTGCATTTGGTCTGAGATATCATTGATGGTAGTTTGGAATTTATCGGATAACTCTTTCCTTTTTGTTTCTTCTTCCTGAGTTCGTAGCTGACATTCCTCCTGCAAAAATATTAAGCAGCCACATAGTTATTCACTTTAATACACTTTCTACTGTCAGTAAATTGTAATTTGCCAAAAAAGAACATAGATTATATATCTTTTATTAGCTGAGTGCAAGGTTTGGACCGATTTTTTCCTTTCTTTTTTGGCCCAAGCACAAAGTGAGTGGGCCGTGAAAACAAAAAAGGAAAAAAACAAGGATCCAAAACTTGCCATATTGTATGGACCAACAAACGAGGCTAACAAGATGTTTATTATATGGCTTTGATGATTATTTGAGGCAAATGAAACTGTAAATGACAGCCGTTCCACAACTAGAGGTCCTACTTACGCTCCTGAAATTGACCAATCACAGCACATGAAATCAGCCAGCCATATAACAATCTAACTTATTGATGAAACAGCTGACAGAAGACTATAAACTGGCCACTGAATTCTACTGAAGAGACATGAAAAGTGTCATTTGCATTTAAAAATTTAAAAGTACTGTCACACCTAGCCTGTATGTAAAGTTTTTAAAATCAGTGCATGTAATAAGAAATGCCTTTGAAAAACAGAAATCAAATTCAATGAGTTTTTAAAGAGTAGCACAAAACCTGGCATACATGTACAAAGTCTCCGTAAATATATATTAATTAAATATTCTTCAGCCTATGCTTCAGGACTCCAATAACACAAACTTACCTTGACAAGTTTACTATGTCGTTGAAGTTCCCTACACAGACTCTCAAGTTTTCCTTTTGCCATTGTCACTCGATTTAGTTCAGACTGTAGTTGGTCAGATTGTTTTAATAGCTGTAATAAAAGGAGTTGAAGACATTAGTACATACTTCTACACAATGTGAAAATGTACAATTTTATTCTAATGTTGACAGTCCAAAATTGTACTAGCAGTGATTTTTGTGACTGCATGATTCCATTGCAGGGCTCTAGAAGACAGTAACATTTAAATAATTATAGACTAAACCCTGGTCAAATGAGCATGGCAACTGTGTGAAGCCTGAGTGTCCAGATTTCAATGTGAGCTTTGTTTAACTCTATCAAAATTTTGAATGTGTTCAAAATTTAAATGAGCATTTGAAAGTCAAATGAATGAGAGTGCATGAGAGAGTGAGAGTTTAAACTGTCAACTATTTTCATGTCTGTTTGATCTGGGCTTAAGTCTAATTTACAACCAACAGAAACCTCACCTTCTCATTTTGTTTATCAAGCTCATCTTTCTTCATCTCAACTATCCTGTTATCAGAAGCCTGGTGAAGGAATAAACATATGCAAACTGTTATGCATCAGCCTCATCCAGTCTGAATACACCACACGGGTACTGTAATGAGGATGTTTACATCCAATCAGAGAAGATGTATGTCATAATTACTAAAATCATATATATGCCAGATATTTCACAATGTTTGGGAGCTCGATTTCAAATTTGACACTCAATTCTTGATTGGCAATGAGGTGTTTTCATCATTTTCGCACTGAGAAAATGTGATTAAAACATTTTGGCTAAAATTTGGTTCATTTTATTCAAAATAACAATCATCCAATCAGGTAAAGTAATAGTTTTACTATATATATTATAACTATATTCAACCCAATAATTAACAA
>JAOBYF010035901.1:0-12807 GCA_025403605.1 Parazoanthus darwini
AAGCTTCTGAACTGGTAGCTTCAAAGAAGACAGATAAGAAAATCCACTTTTAAGTTAGCACTTTGTAATTAAATTTGCATTCTTGTGCAGAATGACTTTGTTTATGATAAACCCCAAATTCCAACAACACATGTTTATTAATTAGCAGTTGAATTGCAGTTAGCTGAGCTTCTGAACTTCTGTGTCTATATGTCAGATTTAGTTTGTAACCAATGGAAAGAAACACACACCCATAGGACATTATGACATTCCATTCACATGGCCATATATAACTGAAGGGATTGTACATGTATATATCATAAACAACTAAATTATAATAACACATACTTCAACTGCAAGCACTTGACCAGGATCCTCTGTCCAAAATGTTCCTGAGGAATAGTTGCAGGAACTCTCTTTTCTATTCCTTCTTCCTATATAAAGATGACAACAATAAAAACAACCATTGTACAGTTGTGCTTTCAGAGTCATACCTCCAACAGTGGAATGAATCATCAGTACCTTTGTCCATGTAACAAACAAAAGCAATTGGTTTCGCTGTTATTTTTTATACTGATAAAAAACTGAAAATTAAACAATCAACTGATCAACAATCTACCCAACATGATTTTGACTCCCCCACTTCCTAAAAAATACATTTTATGTGAACAGTGTATATGCATGAACCAAAACAAATATTCAGCAACCCTGTAACATCAACTGACCACTACCATCAGGATTTCACCTTAACACGTACATGATCAGAAACATGCAAGACTCTATAGCTACAAAACAGGATCTCAACAGTATACAGGTACACACTTGACCCCATGTAACAGGCTTTCATCATACATGTAAGCATAACTGATCTACACTGTACATGGAACCTTTCTAATAATGTTTTTTTCTTTTTACCAAACAGATATGCACTAGACAGTATGACTGAACTTCATTCACCTACCCAACACTTTGTACCTATGATTATGCATACATGTACCTGCCCCGGCCCTGCCCTCCAAAATTGTTTTTAATACTGGACATTAGGCCACCATGTGACAAAGGGCAAAAATAGAAAGAATTTTCCCAAGAAAGGAGACCACTATAGAGAAAAATGGTTGGAAAATAGAGCTATTTAAGGGATAAATTTTATCAAGAAAATATTGAGCAATTTAGAGATCTTAGAACTTTACCTTCCTACCATTTGTATCTAAACAGAAAGTTACTCAGACATTAAAACAAAATACTAAATATTGTGTAGCATTTTAATGAGTGGGACTTAGACTTGAAAGGGATCATGCCAATTCCAGATGATCTTGATTTGCAAGTGCAGTGCATTGTTCGTCAAAATTAGGCGGTCCTCATACCAGGCTCCAACTGTCCAGCAAGCGCATGAAAAACTTAGTGCATGCTTGGAGAACTTTCAACTTTATTAGACAAATTATATTAACTAACTTTACAGTATATTTTAGTGAGAATTCAATGCGGCCACGATAATAAAAAACACTGTAATGCATGGACCACCAATCAAAAAATCTTTGTGTGCTCTGATTGGCTACTGATGGCAGAGTTGTCAATTCAAGATCATCTGGTTTGTCTTAAAAATGCTTGATACGGATAATTTCAACATTGTTAAAATTGGCAGATACTGGCACCATGGACCTGTTATGCTTTATTATTCTACATGACACCTGAGCACCACAAAAAAACTTGCAGTTCGTCAAGCTTAATTAAGCAGAAGACTCCGTGTCAAGCACTTTCAGTGACATTGATTGTATGTAATCATCAGAAAAAGGAAAAATAGAGTAAACAGTTATGATTTTGGTAAAAGTTAAAGAAAAACTGGAAATTAAAGTAAAGGCCTTTTTAGGATAAGTTGAAATACTAAGTAAAACAGATATTTAGGGCCTTCAACCTGTAATTAAAATACTTGTTGAATTTTACACTTATGGCCAGAAATGGACTCAATCACAAAAAACACATTTTTCTCAGTTTATAGACTGAATGACGATTTTCATGGTTTTCTCAGTTTTTTCATTTTCAGTCTTGTAGATTATGTTAATTTTTCTTGCATTGTCAATGACTTTCTTCATGGTTTTCTCGATTTTTTGGGAATTATGTTTTAATTTTTTCATGTAGATACATAGCTTGCAAAAGATGGCAATGAAAACCACGAAATCCACAAATATTATGCTATTTTAAGTCCCTGAAATCAGCATCGCAAAAGTGGCAATGAAAACCACGAAAATAACAAATTTTATGTTAATTTATCACTTGCTCCCAGACCCCTGAAAGATTCTCGGTGAAAGCTAACGAGAAACACAAAACACACCAAGTTTAAACGAAACAAATGTCCACTTACAAGTCGTTTGAACATTGCTAGTATCGTAAATTACTAGCTGTCAGAACAGAATGTGAGCAGGATTGCCCATTACTTTGAACGTGGGGAACTTCTGATTAGCTTGACAAACTGAGCGCATGCAAGTACAGGAATTGTGCCATCATTTCAGTCTGTTATGCTCCTTTTCTTAGTTTTTATTTCTTTGCACAAATGAACAAAAAGATAGAAATACACGACAGAGTTTGTGTTTAAAGCTTTCCTGCCGATGGTTGACAAAACAAAAAGTGAACAAATTTAAAAACACATTTTTCAAGGTCAAATGAAAATAACTCCACTACATTCATCATTCTTTGTGTGCCTTCAAAACTTGCAATGAATTGACATGAATTATATGTTGTCACTCGAGATTTCTTGTTCTTTAATGGACTGAAAATAAAGCTGTAGCCATTCAAAAATCTTAGCTGAGCCTAAAAAAATTGCATATACCATATATTACATTCCTCATTCTTTAAAGTACCCTTAATAACCAGACCTTCCAACTCTCATGGTTTCACTGCTTGAATTACAGACGCTTCATATGTCATCTCATGGTCTCACGGTTTAACTTCTAAATCTTTCAGAGAGCCGAAATCAAACCTAAATTATTTTCTGTACTTAATGATTCAATATTTGGCAGTAATATTGGTTTTGAAGCAATGGTTTTGTGCACTGTGGGGTCTCACAGACTGCAGTACAGAAGATAAATTTCGATTATTCATGCTCAATATAAAAAATATCCAAAAATTCAGGTATATTCAACAAGCTCTGTCACTATCTAACACTACAACAACTCAAACAAATACCGTAGTTGACCGAGTAAACGCCCATGCCCGAGTAAGTGCTCACCCCTCTTTTTAGACAAAAGTTCTTGCACACTCAGGGTATATTTGGAAGAAATATTTGTGGCAAAATTCTTTTTAAGGGACTGCTGCAATAATAATAAAATTGTAGTAGTAATAAAATTATTACAGAAAGTCTACAAAATTTTTGTGTTTAATGCACTTCAAAAGCTTTGAAAAGGTTGTTTTATCAATATCTGACAATAATAAAGTGCATTTGCAATGTAAGGTACTCAAGCTTTGGGAACCAAGTAGCCATTTGTAAACGAGTTGATTGCACTTAGTTATTTATGACCGCAATTGTAATAGTTTGTTGATTTTCACTAAAAACAGCTTTGTACCCTTCACTCTTTATCCATTTTGTAACACTGAAAATAAACTGCATATGAAAACAAAAATGTAGCTTGTTTAATCGTTGGTAAAATTTGCATTCGCTTGGTGCCTAAACGCGTGAATGAAATTGACAACGAAAGGAAAGCTGCATTTTGTTTTATAAAATTGCATAGGTTTTTGTTATAGTCGCAAGAAATATTTTAGCTTTTCCTATTTTTCATAATTCTGTAGGTTTTCGATGTAGTAGAAACAATTATTTCAGTTTTTCGTGTTTTTCAGAACTCTGAAGGTTTTTGTTAAAGCTTCAACAAATATTGAGGTTTTTGTGTTTTTCATCATTGAGTCCATTTCTGGACAGATCTCAAAACTTTTCTCCATAAACTCACCAAAGGTGCGGCATCCTTTTAACTTGCCTTTAGTATTCATATTTAATTATTCAATGTTTAGTCAGTGCACTTTTTGCTATTAAAATTTTCATTCTTAAAATGTTTTAAAGTTTACTTTCTAAATTTTAGTTAGAGAATTTGTTTTTATGTTTTAACCATTTTCTTTTCAATATTCAAAGGTGTTTACAGAAAAATACATTTGACTATCGATAGGAAAACGGACGCCAGTTTTAACGTTGAAAAAAGCTTTGGGGCGTATTCTGTTTTGATTTCAGTATTTTCTAGTCTGTTGTATTGACATAACTGACAAAACGTTCGAAAATTAGGAGGTAAGCTAAAATAAGCTCTAATATTGAGTAATTATGTTGCAGCCCTTGGGCTAAGTTGTGCGATTGTAGACTAACGAGTACTAAAAATTTTGAACTTTTAAACTTTAATGTTTACTAGATTACTATTATTATTGTTGCTGTTGTTGTTATTATTATTATTATTATTATTTATTATTATTATTTTGATATTTTTTGTGGTACACCATGGTACGTAACATTTAAGATATCGGTACTCGAAATTGCCATAGTACCTTTAAAGTATTTGTGAAGCTTATGATGAAAATGTGAATAATTTTCAAAGTTACTTCTAATAGCCGCGAGTTTGAAACACGAAAAGACCTTTAAAATATATTTACTCATTTATCAATGGAATTTGCTACAGATGGTAGACAGCGGGAGCTCAGACAATTTATAGGACTCGCGGTCTCTCGTGGGCATGAATCCGTTGGTCAGCGAGTCCGAATAAAATGTGGTACAGTATACAAACTGTGTAATGGTGAAAGTGCCTATTTACAAAAAAAATTGTCATGCGTATAAGAAATATACTATAACTTGCATATTGAGAAGATGGTAACAGTTACCGACTAATAAGAGATTTGGTTTACGACAGGGAGGACAGATATGATTCGCTAGGCACGAAATTATCAACATCTAAAGTAGAGTTAAGCCTTATATAGCCGGAGTACAGTCTGAAGGATGCAGTAGGTTCAGACGCTAGGAGAGAGTTCAAGAGCGGGTATATTCGCACACGTAAGGCGCTAATATTGTTTCAGATCTAAACCCGTGCAGTGTTTTCTGGTTCTTGAGTCAGAGAAAGATAGAATGTCGTTAAGTATCAAGCAGGGCCTCTTCTATGAGACACCGGAACGGGAACAACAGGTCGAGAAGTTCAAGGACGAATAGACTGAGTTTAGCCACTGCACTGCATTTTTTTTGTCTTCCTTCTCTCGTTATAAAGTCTTCTTCGTATACGTTGATCTACATACAGGGCACACATGTCTACTGTCCAGTGAGAATTCTTCAAAGGCCTCAAGGCACGTGGTATGGAAGACATGCGAGCACGACAGTAAGACTGTTGGTCGCGCACGTGTCTGGTCGTCTCCGACCACGCCCTGCCTACCGTATGCACCCGAGTGTGCCAGGGGCATGATGCAGATAGGACAGTCCTTGTCACAGCGCTGTACTGCCTGAAAGTGTAATAAGAACAATGCAAATGTACATGTGACTACCGCATGTGCAATTCTTCGTTTCTACTTTTTTATTTTCCCTTTTGTCAAATTGACCCTTCTCACACTTTGGAATACTTAATGTTATCCTTTTGTAAATGCCAGCAATGGAAAGAGTAGGTCAAAGTTAGCAAGTACAGTGTACCGAAAGTTTAGGGATTCATTTAACACTGAAAGCTGTGGCAGTGACAAAGTTTTTAAAAACAAACAATTTAACAGAGAAAGTATGGAAATTTTGGGTTGGTTGGGCATTCCTCGATCCAATGCAGTTTCTCATACTCTCTTTTAGAGTTTTGGAGTATTTTTCAGTTTGAAAAATATCACCAGTGCCACAGTTTTTAGTATTAAGACCCTAAGCTTATAGTATATACTAACTTTGACCTGGTCTTTCCATTTCTGACATTTACAGAGTGATAACAATAGCTTTTCACTTGACTCCAAATGCATGAGAAGGGACTAGTGAGTATTTAGTAACAGGTTATTTTTGCTATTATCTTCCCAATTCAGTTTAGCTACCGCCCATCACGTTATGAACTGCTGGAAAATCTGTGAAATTTTGCAAACATGCTATTTGGCACTGACGTATGTGTACCTGTACAGGGGCGGATCCAGAAATTTTAGAAAGGGAGGGCCGGACCCTAATTCTGGAAAGAGGGGGCCGGGAAACAGCATTTGGAAGATAATTTCAGTGATTATCTTTTAAATCCTTTTAGAAGTTTTTGACAAAAAGGGGGGGCAACGGCACCTCCCCTAAATCCGCCCTTGCGTGTAGCCAAATGACGCAGACGTGTGTACTATCAGTACTGTACTGTTGTTTCATTCTATCATACTCCATGTTACCCAGTGTGGGTTGCCTGGTATAAAACTCAAGGTATTCTTAAATTCAGTAATACTAAGCACTTTTACTCTTCAAAGGTGGAAAATCAATTGACATGTTGCAAACATGTCGCAGCTGATCTAAAGTTGGAACGGTTCCTTTTTTTCACAAGTTTGTCTTAGAAGAGGGGTTAAAAGGATGAACTACTTAACTCACCTTTAATTGCACTTGCTGCCACTCGCTGTCCGTCACAACGACAAGTCGATCTTCTCCTACATGTCTAAAATAATTTGAAAAAACAAACTAGTTAATGATCAGATCTATGAAACAAACCAGCATGGCATAAAGGCGAGTAATTTGTCTATCTGCGACTTTTTTGTTATTTTTAAAAACAGAGGGTCCAGTTCAGGATGGGCTGGTTCAAATAAAGCTTTAGTTAGAAAAACACAATAAGTCACACATAAATACTATCACCTGTAAGTGAAAGGTTAATTAATCGGGAAGGTTTGGCCAAAGTCCTAGAATGTAAACTTAGCACAGATTCGAGATCTAAATAGCTTACGTACCTCATAACCTGTCTACTGGCTGCAATCGATTGGTCGATTTCCACGAAAAGGTGCTCTACACTCTGAGAATTGGCCTCCATCGAGTTAACAATTCGATCTGTGATGCTTTGAAACTAAACAAAGGGACACAAAAATTATAGGAGTTTGATCAGCAGGAAAAAATCTAACGAGGTGACATTCACACAAACCCAGTGCCTGTCAGTCATGGAAGGAAAAATATGAGCGAGGTGATGCAAGCAAAAAAAATGTATAAAAACCTTAAAACGTGACACTCTTTTGCACCTTGCTTTTTCACCTGCTCAACAGACTGCCCCTGGGTCTCTGAGGATGATGAAGCACTGTTAATAAATGCTTGTTCTGTAGACAGAGTTCTCAGCTTAGAAATTTTCAGTATCAGTCTCCCAAAACAGTAATCACAATTGAGGAAAGCAAGTAAAAAGTTGAGACCTAATAAGAATAGAACAAACTTACTTTTTCTTCATAGAACTTCCGTCTTAGTCTTGGGTCTTTGGGAGGAACTGTTTGCCTTAATTTCTTGTACCATGAACGAACTAGAAATCCCCTCCATGCAGCTTGGATTCTGGGGAGGAAGAAATTGGCTCCAGTCCTGCATTTAGTTCTACTCTTGAGTTTGAATTGTAGTAATAGTATACATGCAGCATAGAATATATATAACATATACTATATAAAATTTATATAATTATACCAAATAACCTATAAATGGGGGGCTGGGTTTTGATCTTGAAGGGAGGGGGAGGTGGCAGTTATAACCTCTGGATGGGAAGCTGCACTTATATCTTCAAGGAAGGGGAGAGGGAGCTCACAACCTACAGATGGATCTATAGAAGGGGGTGGGCTTTTATCCTGGAGAAAGGGCTAAGGGGCAGTTATAACCTACAGATGGGGCTTGGCTTACGCCTGGGAGGGAGGGGGTTTATAACCAGAATATTATTTTTGTTGGCTGGTAGATGGGCCTTATAATGGGGGATGTAATGTGTGATGTTACAGTACTGTGACAAACACTACACATCCTTTGTAATGCAAAAACTAGCCTCCTCCATGGTAAACCGTAGTCAGTAATTCTTTAGGCAAATATCAGTTTTCTCTTGCTCTAAGTCCTCCAATCACACCTCACCTTACTTAATGACTGGTTCTTTGGCCCCTCTAACTTGTCCTAATCCATCTCCCATTTGTTATTATTTGCCATCTCCTCTTTTTCATTGGCAGTTGAAAGAATTGAGTAACTTACGACCCTTCAAGTTCCCCTTTTAATAGCCGCTTATGTCGGTAGCAGTTAAAAGTGGGAAAACCGCTGACTGATGGTAGTAATTTTTCGGAACGACTGTCACTTGGCTTGCAATTGGACTGTGCGCGAACAAAGAACGTACCAGGAAATGAACCAGTGATACTTTGTGGTTAGCAACCTAAGTTTTGGTTAAACGGTTTGCTTTTGTTCGTTATAGAAATCATTTTAACATGGTGTGTGCAATTCATCGCAGACTTGTCGCAAAATCGATACTTATTTATTTTTTTAATTCTATTCTGTTCTATTCTATTCTATTTTGTTCTGTTCTGTTCTATTCTATTCTGCCCTAGTCTATTCCAGTTTACTGTATTCTATTTTATTTTATTTCATTACATTTTGTTTTAGTTTAGTTTCTTTGTTTCATTTCATTTATTTTTATTTAAACTTTCTTCCTGTACAAATTTTCAAACACTGTTGAACTGGATAAGCGACTGGCGAGCGGAATCGTAGTCCCGGCGATTACGAGCCCGTGTAAGTTGTTCAGCTCACTCCAAATCAGAAACATGCCGTGCAGCTCAGACTAAAGTCACATCGAATTCTGTGTGTGTATTTTTTACAGTTTTTCATTCTATGCGAACTTGTCTTCAAAAACCTAATCCAAACCGCATATGGAGTAATGTATCTGAAAAGGGGGTCAGTATTTTTGCACTCTTTGCAAAAGGAAAGTTCGCCATTCCATATTGTAAGGTCAGCCGCGTCCACTCGATGTTAATGCCAGAAAAAAAGTCCCTTTTTTCTGTTACAGCAGACTTGTATTGTACTGTGACACGAATCTTGTTTGTTGTTGTACAAACCGACTGATCTGACCTTTAAGAATAGAAATTTAATGTAGCTGTTGTGTTGTGGATTTCTTACTTTCTCTTAGTTTAATCAGTCTCTAAAGCCTCTTAAAACCTCATTCCTCTACCTTCAACTAGTCCAGGTTTAGTTTGGCTTGTTTACCTCAAACGAAAGGTAACACATGTGTGTAAACACAAAGTTGTAAAACATAAACATTTTATCAGTTTTTCTCTAGCTTCCAGTTTTGTCTCCGTCTCCGAACATTTTATATTTTGTAGTTTTTAACTATAAAGATAGAAGATTAATAGGATAGATCGCATGGCTCTTTGAAGATTCTTATGATAAACTGAACACTTTTATACTAAATGATTTTAAAGGAAGATTCAAAACTATTGTTAAAGCTTACTTAACCAAGTCATTTTTATCAAACTTAATTTTTTTGACTTAAAGTGTGTAAATCACGTTTGGCTTTTTTCCTCCTCAGGGTCTTTACGACATTCTAAGCTAAGGGGAAAATCGTTTGTTCGGAAGTTTTTTATTGAGAAATTTGCAAAAATTGCTTTCGCGGTTTCAAAATAAACGAGCAAAAAAAAAGGATTGGTCCCGGCAACGCTCATGACGTCATAACAAGAACGGACATGTTCAGAAATAATAAACAAAATTTGCAGCTTTCAAAACCAATGCTGACATCAAGCACTTGCAGGCGAATTCCTGGTATGACGTCAAGAGCATTGTCGAGCCCATTCTTCTTTTTGCTCGGCCGTTTTCGAACAGGAAGTGATTTTTACAATGTTTTATTGCTATTTTCGCCATGAATGAAGTCCGAAACGAACAGTTGTTTTTGGCAACGTATTAAAAAATGTCGCAAAGATTCTAAATAAGAAGAAAAACAAATGTAATATTGTTGATTGTAAAAGGTGAAAGGAATTAAAGCAAAACTTAATCAAAATTTTTACAAGAAAGTAACTCTATTATCGCTATTCTCTTCTCTTGTCTCCTTTATTTCTTGCTGTCAAAAGAAGTCGATGTGGACGGTTCGCCAGCTGTCCGGATTGTCGACAGTCGGCTTCAATTTGGTGTTGCGACAGTGTAATGGCTTATGCAAGGTATTGTACTCAGCTGCCTGCATGCACTAAACAGGGACATAAATGAAGTACATCAATTGTTACAATAAATAGCAAAGCAAGCTGCAATAATCGATATACGCTGCTATGGAAAGCTTAAAGTCATAGCATGTTATAAATGACCCAACTGCCAGGAAACACTCCAGTTGGATGAGTAAAATGTTTATCAGATGTAGGCTGGAACTCAGGCCCCCAAACATACACAGATGGACTCAGTTTCAACTCGCCGAGGAAGTGAGTTGAACTTGGTATCCCGGGTCTGCAAACGGGTTTTTCGTGTATTACACAATATTAAATGCTAACGACTCCTTTTAGAACCCCAAAAATTTTAAAATAAATGATAAGATTAAACAGAAGACCTTATAAGACCGATAAAAACATGAGTTCAGTGCCTCAAAGTTATTACAATGCTTCCTGCAA
This sequence comes from Parazoanthus darwini, assembly GCA_025403605.1. Taxonomy (NCBI): domain Eukaryota; kingdom Metazoa; phylum Cnidaria; class Anthozoa; order Zoantharia; family Parazoanthidae; genus Parazoanthus; species Parazoanthus darwini. The sequence goes on from JAOBYF010035901.1 coordinate 10,483, forward strand.
ATATAACAGAAAACGTAAACGAAATAAAACTGCATGAAGGTTTGAAAAAGGGAGTTTCTATAAATATGTACGCTGTCACCCTTGTGCTAACTAATAGAGCTATCACAACGGTAACAATTCTGTGGTTCGAGTTGCGAGTTCTCGCTTCGGCAGCACATACACTAAAGGTTATCCCATGTTTCTTCCACCATTCTTTAATGTACTGACAGCAAGAAGTGTCTTTGTATCAAACAACGTGTGTTATTGGTAGAAATCTACTGGATTGAAAGGAACGCGATTTCTACTCGGGCTGGTCTCCCTCGCACATCCTGACTCGTTATAATTAGTTACAAGTTCGGTCTGAATGGGAGGACACTTATAAGAAAAGGGATTGGTGCTTAGATTAAATATATGCCCCCTTTAATTCGGTGTAAAACATGAGAGCTGATGAGAAATCAAACTTTCTCTTTCTCTCTCTCATTTGACCGCCTAACTCCATGCATTTTCATCGACTCTCGTGTGCTTTGAACATCGATAAGAGCTGACGAGAGTTTCACACGTCAACTCCATGTTAAACCGCGCGCGTGAGAGTTAAAGAAAACTTTCATCTAAATCTGCCATGCTCACTCAACTCTCGTACAACTCTCATGATCGTTTGACCCTGGCCTTAGACCGAGATCAGTAAAATCATTAGACATTGGTCAACCCTAATAAACCTGCTTGTTTTTGTTTTCAGAAATAAAAGTTCTTCCTCGCCCCTCATCCCTGTGCAGCATAGAGTCGGCTCGTGCTCCCATCGCACGACCAGAGAGTGCTATTGATGACTCAGATATCGAGGAAAATACACCTCCCCAAAGGATTTCTAGACGCTGGGAGAACTTCAGGTTATCATTGGTTGAACAGAGCACAAATTCGCTCGACCTGACTCCTCGTTTGCGCTCAAGCACGGACGAACGGTTAATAGAGCGCTGTCAAACGCTACCTACTAAGTTACCAAAGACGTCAGCGTCGACGTCACTTCCTGGCTCTCTGAACGCGTCTCGAACTTTATCGTTTCATTCGCCGCGAGGACGACCGCCAACAAAGCCGCCGAGTACATTTGCGACGGAGTTAGCGATCGGAAAGCCGTCGTTTAGTTGTAAACCCCCTGCGAAGCCGCCCAGAACGTTCGAGCACAACTCGGACTCAAAGGCGTTTTCTTCTCTCGACTGGGATTTCCCGTACTCTCGCGAGAAAGGTTTTGACGCGCCTTCTCAACCGTCTTTCTCAGGAACGCGTGGCGGTGATCGTCCTAACAGCGACGGAGCGGCCATGACTCCTTACAGTCCGCACGGCAAGAAAAAACTCAACTCGGAAGATTATTCATCAACAGACCAGCTTAAAGATAGTTTATCACTGAATTCAGTCCTTGAGGAAGATTCATCCGCCCTAGAATCGACTCTAGCACCTTATAGTCCACATTCACATAAAGAAAAACAATGTTTTACTCACAAAGGCTCTCGGTCGTCAGCAGATTGTTCAGAAGAGAGGCCACTCCTCACAGCGATTGATCAAAAGGCGCACGTGAAAACTTCAACAACTGATTCGGGAATGAGTTGCTCAGAAGGTGATCGATCTTCTCCTGACTCTGGCGCCTCGGGTGATCACGATTTTGATACCCTGTGCTGGTCATGCGCAGACACCGCTGGCATTGCAATAGTTACAGAGGGCTCGTGCAATACGCACGAGCATAAGACAGGTCTGTTGGAAACCGTGCTTTAGAATTTTTAGAACTATGAGAAGACTTTTTCAAGATAGAATTTGAGATAATATATTTAAGAGTATTGTAAATACAGAAAGGACCTGACTTTTCACATTTTTCATATCTTTCCTTCAAGGACTCTATATGGTAGTGTATTTTTGCTTTTGCCCCTCTCGGTTAATGTAGAATATTTACCATATTTACGAATTTGCACTTCAGCGACTTACACCTAAATTCTAGGTAGCAAAAATGCAATAGCTAATAATGAAGGCACAATAAGTTTTTTTATTCTTGTGCCTTTGTACGTTATTCTGCCGACGGATATGTTCGGCGTAATCAATCTAGTGAGTAGAGTGCAGCTCATTACGGAGTCCTTACAATTCGTTTAATCCTTGAAAGTTTTTCAACGTCATTTCATTTCCGTTTCATTTCTCTCTGGTAACCGGCCTCCCCCTGGAAAGCTCGAAGTAATCCCCCAGGGGCTTAACCCTTTCAGTCAGCCCCAGGCAATTTATCAACATCTAACTTCTCACAAACTCAAACAAAATTATATAACAGGTAATGAGAAATAAGGAATTGATCAAGTAGAATAAGCTGTTGAAGTT
>JAOBYF010036012.1:0-12805 GCA_025403605.1 Parazoanthus darwini
AAAAAGATAACACAATTAAGGATGATGATGATGACAAAAATAATAATAATAATAATAATATTAATAATAATAATAATGATAATAATAATAATAATAATAATAATAATAAAGGCCTTTATTGTGTTTATGTTAAAACATAACCCACAGACAAACGTGTGAGTTTACAATGAAAGTTACAAAATAAAGATATAAAAACAAAAAACAAATACAACTAAATATAAACATAGATATATACATAGGCTAAGAATTGAAAGACTAGATAAAGATAAAAAGACGTCTATTAATGAAACAACGCTTATATTTTTCAGTTTTCACATCTGGTAGAACAAAATTGTGTCGGAGTATACGTTTTTTTTGGGCGGGGGGAGGGGGCGGCAGAAGGCTCGGGAATGGGCGTTTCTGGTCTCCTATGATTTTTCCCCTCATTTGCTTGTCCCTAGCTCTAATTCGTTCCATTATTGGCATATAGTGGGTTGTATAGCCGTATTTCACTGCCCGTTTGCAGAATTTATCTATTTGCAGTGGATATTTGTTTTTGTAGGCAGAGGCCTACACCTCAATATCATGCATACACAAAAAGTGCCATAATGAGGCTGTCAAACAAGATAGATAATTCCTCCAGTGAATAGCCATAACATTTATGTACTCGTAGAATATACAAGAGAGAGAAAGGAGAAACAGGACAGCAGGACAGCAGGACAATGTTTCAAAATAACAATTAGGAGTAGGTGTCTTCGTATTCCCTGCATCAAGTTTAAACAATTGTAACAAATGTCAAACTCGTAATTATTTTGTATACTTTTAACCCTAAGGTGTTCACTCGTTCAGTTCCTCAAGCAAATGAAGTGACCAGGTTTTCTCTACGAAGGAATATTTCGTCTGAATTTGTTCGCTTCCACCCAAGGACGTGGTATTCAAGGAACTCGCTAAAGTTTGAACTGTATGGGTGCGACGGTAAGTTTGAATTTTGTTCAGAATAAAGAAAAAACAAGGGAGAAAACACTGTTGTCATATCAGTAACATGCGGTGATGCACTTGTTCTCATGAACCTCTGTTTTCATATCAACTTCTTGCACTTTATTTTCTGTGTACTGACTTTAATGTCTATGTTTTCATTCAAACGCTGCTGACTAATTTAGTGAATCAACAAAAACTTAGGTTTTATAGTTATGTTTTATCTTTTTAGATTTTTAAAAGGTTTGGAGATTATTCTTGCCTTGGCTCTGCACAAACAAACTATCTTTAAATTATGCGTTTGTCTAACTTTGTTCTTTTCCATCTCCCGCAGAGAAAGGTAAATATTTATCTTTAAAAGAAAAATTCTGTATTTCAAAAATATCTAGGCGTTATGCTGGACTCTAATCTTCTACAAAAGTCAAGAGAGGTATTGGCATTGTTTCGAAGATGCGCTACTTTGTCAACTCTAACATATTGTTAATTGATGTACCCTTTCTTTTCTATGGTTAAGTAGCCCGGGAGATAACATAGGCCCTACTAACATAAAGCCTTTGTTTGTATTACAAAAGCGTGCTGTTAGAATAATATTCTTTTTGAAATTTGATGAACACAAGAGTCCACTCTTCAAATCAATTGACATATTAACCATTTTTTTGACTTGGTGACTTTTCATGTCAGCAATCAGCATATTTGTGTTAAAGTTTTACAACAAATTGCTTCCTGTATTTTTTGATAGCTATTTTCTTCTAATCATTTAAGTACATTACCATTAGCATAATTGTTCACTTCCTTAAGCAAGAAGCTGAAAGACCCAAATATGGAATTTTTGAAATATGATTTACGGGAGCCAAAAACTAGAATTCAATCGAAGCAGACATCAAAAGCTATTCTTTAGAATTTTCAAGGCGAGATAAAAAAATAAATTTATTTCAAAATACTGAAGTCAGCAACGCAATACTTTAGACCGAATTATAATTAAGGCAACAAAAGCAACTGTTTTTTTGAATGTCCCACTATCGCTTCAAGTCCAGTTATGTATATTGAATACTTTTAATCCTTTGTTATTGTTTTTTAGGTTGTCTGTACTTTTCATTTTATGTTCCCTTTAATTTGCTTTCCCTTTTTTGTCTTTTTGTCGTACCGACAGAATCTTAGCTAAGCTACTCGATGATTTTGGCTACCTAGGATCGTTGTTAAACCTTAATGTGATTAAAAAGCGTGCTGTTGTTCTGATTTTGTTGTTGTTCTACTGTTTACAGGGCCGTAGCAAACCTAGCCCAAGTTGCGACCTTTCTAGGGGGTCCGGGGGCATGCACCCGGGGAAATTTTGAAAACAAATTTGTCTGAAAACGTTTTTCTGGGTTTTAAACACCATTTATAGTTTAGATTTTGAATTTTCAAAGTTAGATACTTAAGCACATTCTGTACCAAAGGTTTTAGTAGTCTCACCAGCTAGTAAACTAATTGTGACCGGCTAGGGTAATCGGGATATCCACTAAATTTATAAGGTGATGTTGACGATGTTATGCCTAATTAAATTCAGCAGCGTTGAAAATGGAGCTGAAAGAGTGATAAAGTTGTTATTTTCTTATCTTTGTTTTTCTTTTTTAATTATTATTTCCTTATATTTTCATACATTTTTTGAACATGTATATTACCCAATAAGTATTATCTTCTTTTCTATCACTTATATCATGAAGGATCTCTTCTCTTATCTCACAACTTTTAGCTTATTTTTTAATCTTATCTCATAACTGTATGACCTTATTTTAATCAACATTATTTTCTATTTTTTCCCATGACTATTTTTCGCTTTTGTTTCATTTTCTTGTCTCATAACTATTACCTGATATAGTTTGTGATGAGCCCCTGGGAATGGTCAGCGGCCTTATTCCAAACAGATCCATCACTGCGAGCAGTTCATTGGCTGGTCATGAGCCATGGCACGCTCGATTTGGATCTGGATCGACTGCTTGGTGTGCGGCAACTAACACCTTGGAGTACGAATGGCTGGCTGTTGATCTCGGTGAAACAAAACTCGTCACATCCATTGTTATGGTCGGTGACACTAAAACAAAAAGTTGGGCAAAAGCATTCCTCTTGAGTTACAAACGGAAAGACAGTTCAAGCTGGACCAAATGGATAAGGCGTTATGGCGGAAGCATTGTAAGTTTTTTCAAATATCCGTTTTATCTGTATGCAAACTTATTAATTGCTATTTTGCACACCATCAAAACAATATTTTTTCTTCCTGTTCTTCTTCTAAGTATTATAGTTTTATTAGCATAGCTTTTATTTATTAGCATGGTTATTTTATTACTATTGTTATCATCACTATTATCATATTTTTTTTATTAATGTTGGTGATAATAATAATAATAATAACAAGAAGAAGAAGAAGAAGAAGAAGGAGAAGAAGAAGAAGAAGAAGAAGAAGAAAATTAAGAAGAAGAAGGAGAAGAAGAAGAAGATTAAGAAGAAGAAGAAGAAGAAGAAAAAGAAGAAGAAGAAGAAAAAAAAAAAGAAAAAGAAGAAGAAGAAGATATCATTTTAATTTGAATAACACTATTAGTACTTTGATGTTTTGGATCTTCTGCAGATCAACTTAACTTAAATTAGACGGACGTTACTAAAACCTGGAACGGGAAACGGGGAACAGAACAGGGAATGGTCAATATTTACAATATGTGCAGCGACGCTTGACGTTCTTGATTGTTCAAATTCCTGTGCCTTCGAAGAACTTATAGATTCTTAAACCTACCAAACTCATATTGACCGTTCCCCGTTCCTGGTTTTAGTAACGTCCAAGTTAGACCCATACTATACACTAAACTGTCTAATAAGAGATTTGGTTATCCAACATTCTTATTTTCTATCACAAATATCGCCTTAACTCATAAAGAAGCGCGCGTGATGCGTACCTAGTGATGCTACTACACAAAAAAAACTCTATAGTATATTATCGTAGCCCTTAATATGGTTTTTGCTCCACGCACTGAAGTTGGACGAGTCAAAGGCATTTTGAAGTAGACCCTTCACGGTTTCGTTCGCCATCTCTTGTTGGGGTCAGTCGCGTTGGGAATTCATCATAATTATATCTGGAAATTGTCCAACTTTGAACCCGTATATCTCCGCTGTTTTAATTTACACCAATATTACTAAGGCTAGGGGATTATATCCTCAAACGTGGAAGAAGGAATTAAAGTTAAAACACTCGTAAAGAAATTGTAAAATTACTTTAATAGGTTATGATTTTTATCTTGAAGAAATACTTTTCTTACCAATATATTTAAAAAGACATTTTTTGTCAAACTCGACCAACAGCTGAGCTTTTAAAATTTCCGATACATTTGCTGTAACTTTGTCACGACTGCCCTCCAGTTAATTAAGCGTCGGATACTGTGAAAAGGTCTGTTTAAGGTGCTGCTAGAATAAAGCCTACCTATTCATTTGCGTTATTTTAGAGAGTTGTCAAATAACAACGCACTGATATATTGAGCTGTGATCATGTTAAAGTGTAACATGGGAAAGCAATCACAATGTTCACTTGTGATGTCTGTGATGTTTTGGCATAGCCGATGTTAAAGTTCGTCTGCTTGCTCTTTACAATCATGTTTCAGTTCTTGTTTCTGACTTTAAATTTCCGTCCAGATATTATAAAAAGCTGGACTCATTCAAGCTACTTTTTACGACATCCTTGTCTCTCTCAAATACCCGCTCAACTTACTCGTGGTTCGGGGCACGTATGTTTAGCACCTTCAACTAGAGAAATTTCAAGATTTCTTCAATGAATTCCCACTGCACATTATGAAAATAAGAATCATCAGTAAACTCTTCTAATTCTTTTGTCATCACAAACGTTTTCTAAGATGATCAGAATATGATGCACTTTAGCAACATATATATGTAAAGTGCCGAGAAAACGCATGAAAGAAAACAAAAGCTTTGTATATTGTGTCAGTGCCCAAACAACAAAATAATATTCATGCGCCTCACCACACTCGCTAATCATTTGAATGTCCAACCGACAGATCGAAGAGAAATGCTTTCACTTTTCATTTCTGCCATGTTGTGAGTGATCAGTAAAATGTGAGGTTTTGGTATAATAGCCCATTTCCGAATTATGCTCTACTACTCATAAGCAAAAGATTCAAGTCGAGGCTAGGTGCTCACTTGTCATACGCTTGTCGTATTTTTGAGCACTTGGCCTCGACTCGATGCTTTTATTCCTCGGCAGTGGAGCGTAATTCGGAAATGGGCTATTCACCTACGTTTAAGTGCAATTTACACTGAGAACATAGCTGACAATTTTTCGCGCGCTTTTTGTGTGTACGCCCGTGCGTCTATTAAATTGCGTGCTCGCGTTCAACCAATAAAACTGCTCAGAACAGTTAAGGAGATTTTGTCTGTTATCAGCTTACGTGTATTTTTCCTTATAAATACTGCTTAAAGTGGCAGAGACAATGTTCTGTTATGGATGCACTTGGGAAGTTGGGAGAGCACTCGAGAAGCAAGAGAAGCACTCGGCTTCGACTCGTGCCGCTCAAACGCTTCTCTCGTGTTCTCCCAACTTCACGCACACTAAGAATGGAACATTTCTTAATTTAAGGTGTAATAATCCACTAACCATGACTGTATTTCAAGCATGTGAAAGGCCCTGATATCCAGCCCCACATGGCTAAGAGGACACGAATTGGCGGTAGATTGGAAGCACGACATATCAGGTTATCACTTGCGGAAACAGGACAGAACATGGCATGTGCGCAGATAGAAATTTATGGATGTCCACTGGGTAAGTCATGAACTGCTAGTTCTCGTTTTCACAGTTATTTATATGACATATATATCGTTTTCAAAAAGATGTTTGGAAATGTTTGGAGCAATCTTCCAAAGATATTGCAGCATGCAGACAGACGGCAAGTTAAAATAATTTTTCTTAACACTATCGTTTGACTTATTCAGGTGCACGTTTTTCCAGAAGAAAAATAAGTATGATATTTTTTCGAAAAACAAAATTAATAATTTGAAAATATACCATTTTTACGTATCAGAAATTATAGTCGAAATGATGGATCGAGCTTATTTCGAGTAAACTTATTTTCACCTCCAGTGATCCGGGTTATTAATCTCAAACGTCTCTCTTATATTGTCTCGCTATTTGTCGCTACTACTGTCGATCCACACAGTTAGACTCAGTAAAATAAACGTTCTATGAATTGAGTGCTACCTGTATCATTACTTGTTTTTGACATTTTTTTATTTTACATTGCGAAGGGCTTACAGAAAAATATAAACAACTAAGAAAAACAGATACAGTTAATGACTTGTAAATACTGTTTAAAAAGGAAAAACTGATTACAATAAACAAAAAAGGGAAGCGAATGATAAGTTGATGCCTAACATTATTTATAACAATATTTAGTCAGGATGCTCTCTCACATAGGTGATCTTCAGAGAGGTCCTGAGATATAACATGTTACAAATATTAATACCAATTAAAACCAAAAAATACATGTAGGTTACAATGTTTTAAAGTCTTGCAGACGCATGCATTAAAAAACACTTATTTACAATATCTAGTAGCAACCGTTGCTTCACCATAGCAATTTATTTACACGTTGACGGTATTTACAGTTTGCAGCCAAGTTGTTAGTTTGTTCCATTTTTCGCAATAAAGATCTAAAGCTTCTCTCCTCTCAGCTGTAGTCATCTCAATTTCTGATATACGTTGGAGATATGTCAGAAAAATTGAAAAAGCGGCATTTATTTTCTTTCTACGGCATAAGTATATGACTTGTTTTCCAATTATAATTAGGCGGTTAACCAGCTTAAAGTGTTTATGATACGCAAGTTTCGTGGAACATTATCTATAGTAAATAAATTGCTATGGTGAAGCAACGGTTGCTACTTCGTCTTTTTATTGATGTCATCTCATTTTCCCTTTCTTCCCAGTTCCAGGCTCCTGTAACTCGGAACTTGGTTTGTCAACATGGAAAGTCAAGGACTCGGCATTTACAGCTTCCAGTTTCATGAATAGACACACTTCTCCTTGGCTGGCAAGATTGGACTCCCGTCAAAATCTCGGAGCCTGGTGTGCCGCGCCCGATGACGCAAATCCTTACCTTCAGCTTGACCTTTTCTGGGAACACAGAATCCGTTATATCTCAACACAGGGGATGCATGGTCGAGATGCGTGGACAACACAGTACACCCTCTCCTATATGGGACTTAACACAACGTGGATAAATTATACTGAAGCTAGCGCCATGAAGGTAAACTTCAGTTATAGCAACTTCTGTTATTTTCAAACTTAAGTTATTTTTTCCCGTCTCAATGCAGGATCTGAAATGCATTATGGTGACACGTCTTAACCTAAACTGTTTGGGTGTTTGTTATTATTGTTAAGAAAACTTTGTTGCGCTCGGTTCTCTGTTTCTATATGGAAAGTATCAGTAATTCTGTGTAGTACCAAAGGTTTAGAAGCAGCCAGAAACCACATGAGAGAATATATAGTCGGTGTTCCTTGATATGTCGGCCGGTTCAGAATGCTTGCTTGTGTCGTTGTGTTTCGTCACAGTAAGCAGCGTAAGATGGTTGGTTGTCATCCTCGAGTTTAATAAACAAGCTATATTTTACTCGTTTGCCAAATGATGAAGAAGTTGAATTTCCCGCCGCTGTAGTTGTTGTTTATAAAGTTCCTGTCAGTTATCTAGTTCGTTTTGACAGAAGACAAACAGTTTCCAAACTTATTTCGCTTATCAAACCATTGGACTGGAATAATCGTTTCAATATCTATTTATTGGCTCATAAAGTTTTGAATGATTTATTTTACTACTATAGGCGCGTAGCCAGATTTAAAGAAGGGTTCGCTTCCGAAATGTGTTACTTTTCCACCTGCTTGGTAAAGTTGACGTCCCGCGGACTTAAATTTAAAATTTTTCCTTGTTTTCTTGTGATCACCAAGCAGTGACGCATTTTTCTTCTTTGTATTCATAGAATGTGTCGAGAAAATGCTTGGGTTCCGCTTTCTTTATGAACTTGATATAAGGATGATAGTTGTTCATACCAGTAACTATCCATAGACAACAAAGCTGTTTTGTGTGTTACCACACCACAACAACAGACGACAGAGCTGCTTTGTGAGCCATCTCAATAACAGACGACAGAGCTCCTTTGTGTGTCACCACAATGATAGACAACAGAGCTGCGTTTTGCGTAACAACAATACCGGACGACACAACTGCTTTGCACAAAACCACATTAACACGCAGACGCCATTGGCCATTGCTACTTTGTATATCTCTACAATAATAGACGACACAACTGCTTTGTCCAAACGACAGTGCGGGTTTGTGAATCGTCTGCCGATCAGTAAACAAGAACAGATGCCAAGGCTGTTTGTCGACATAACAGCAGACGACGGAAATTCTTTGTGTGTCACCACAATAACAACAGAGCTGCTTTGTGTGTATCCACAATAATAGACAATAGAGCTGTATATAGACGAAAGAGTAGCTTTGTGAGTCAACACATTAACAGACAACAGAGCTGCTTTGTGTGTCGTTACAATAGGAGACGACAGAGCTGCTTTGTGTGTCCCTTCAATAAAACAACAAACGATAGAGCTGCTTTTTGTGTATCCACAAAAATAGACAATAGACCTCTATTGTACGACGACAGATTTGCTTTGTATATCACCACAATACCCGACGACAGTTCTGCTTAATTTGCGTATTACCACAATAATAGACGACAGAGCTCCTTTGAGTTTCACTGCCAAGCAGACGACAGAGCTAGTTTTCACCAAAATAACAAACAAGAGAGCTGCTTCGTTAGTCATCAGAATAGCAGACGACAAAGCTGCGACAGATCTGCTTTGTGTGTATCCACAATGATAGACAATAGAGCTGCTTTGTGTGTCGCTTAATATAGACGACAGAGCAGCTTTGTAGGTCATCACATTAACAGACGACAGAGCTGCTTTCTGTGTCACCGCAATAACCGACAACAGAGTGCTTTGCAAATCATTTCAACAAGAGACGAAAAAGCTGCTTTAACTTTGTGCCGACCAAATAAGAACAGACGACAAGGCTGCTTTGTGTATATCCAGAGCCGTAGCAAGCCTTGGAAAACTTTGGTGTACGCCGAGAGCCGAAGGTGGTGCGAGCCTTTTAGGTGGGTCAAGAGGCATGTACACCTGGGAAATCTTGAAAATTAGTTTGTCTGAAAACGTATTTCCTGGTTTAAGCGTTATTTGAAACAAAATCAGAGTGTCCAAAACTAGTAAAATCATTTCCAGTTTTCTCAGACTTGAGGCAACTTGCTGAGCTTGACACATATGATACATTTGCTTGGTAAAAAATTGGCACGCCCCTCTCCGGCCCCTCCCCTTGCTACGGCCCTGTGGTTCAAGTAGAGTGTCAGTGGCAGTAACAATTTTCTTAGTGAAACAGTTGTGGGCAGAAGGGTCTTATGACGTATTTTTCAAATTTACAAATGAAGAAGTTTGTCAGGGTCGAACAGTAAGAGAATTATTCATGCTGCAACCTTCCATTTGCTTATGTAGGTTTCCGCTGAAACAAAACACAGTTCCACGGTTGAATCTTTCAAAAAGTCGCTTAAAGACTTGTCGGAATGTGAGTTGTTGCAGTTTGTTTTGTTGGGAGGCCTGGCCTGAAATGCAGCTGATTGTATTTTCCAAGGATAGGAGTTTCTGTGAGTGAGGTGACAAAGTAAAAGACCAAAGCTCATCCTCCCTTTTTTTTGTTCCTGTTTAGAGTAAACCTCTTCGAAAAAAAAACGTTCTTAACACATAGTTATGGATTATTAGTAGTTTCACGCTTATTTCAGTCCATGACATGACTACGATCTACGATTTTTGGGATCTAGAGCTTGCACCACAGTCTACTGTTGTAAATAACTGAACAGTAGAGACTCCTTGCATATGAAATCCTATATAAATCGGCATACTTAAGGAGAAGCTCTTAATAAGAGAGCAACACGGCTGAGTGGCAGGCCTCATGTGTTGCACAACTGAACAGACCCAACAAGCCATTTATAACTACACGGGACAGTGTGTAATATGAGCGCCTTGTTGGCAAGTACAGCCCGGACATTTTGAATTCTGGCTGAGAACAAACTCATTGCGTTTTCAAAGAATCTTTCTACCACAAAGAAAGTTAGGTAGAAGCTCATCGACTAGTTTTGTGTTTGATTGAGCAAGAAGCGATGAAGTCAAGCGTTTGGCTATTGGTAAAGCAAGTATTCCATCGGTCTTCTTTCATCTCACACTTTTAACAATGATGTACGTTCCTATTTGTTAGCTAGCCTCTTCCGCAGGCAACTCTAATTATATAGTGGCAACGGATATAATTTTAGTGGTTTACTTTAGGTGAATGATGGCGAATGATAGTAGACGAACTACGGGATGGCAGTGCGCACTGGGACCGAACAATGGAGTTTAGAGGGGGGACGGGCTCAATCACACCACACTTTCCTCGGCGAATCGTTCGGGGCCTTCAGCCCCTCAAACCGCTTCTGCATCATTCACTATCATTTACCTACATTTGCCTAAAATTGCCAAATAATGTCAAGTAGGTTGCCTTTGGAAAAGGCTATTGGTTAGCTAGTTCAGGGTCAAGGTTACCGCCACATTAAATAAGCCATTTCAAAAGAGACGTTATTAACTCGAGAGCTAATGAAAGAATGAGAAAACTTTAAAGTGACGGCTCGGCAAAGCAGTTTTATTTAATATTAGGCCATGAGCAGGTCGCAATACACTATAAAATTTCGGTAATCACCACTTTCTCACAACTTTGTGGAGAATTAGCGTGAATGCCAAAGATCGAAACACCTAACGGTGGCGGTTTTGAATAATTAGGGAGTACGCCGTTTACACTTTAAAGGATCTTAGGTGGTAAAAGCGACTAGTACAATCATTTTCGAATTGTGCATTTGCGATTTTAAATTCGTTTTGGCCCGACTTATTCACATTGCATTCAGGATATCATTAGACTCTCTCAAACAAGTGTGAACGGCTCTAATGACATTATTCGAGAACTGGTCTCGAGTCTAGATCTATGTCCTGGTTTCTTCTCTAGTGTAAGCAAGGCTAGCTATCCTGTCACGTAGTACGTAAACGCCAAAGGGATGCGATTAGCTAAACGCCCGAGTAACGTTGTTCTTTGTATTACCAGGTTTTTGATGGAAACAAGGACAGACACAGTAGGGTCCAACACAAGCTGGAAAACAGTATCGAAGCAAGGCACGTTCGCATTCATCCAAAGACGTGGACAAAGTCTGCGTGTGTGAGACTAGAATTATACAGATGCAGAGGTACGTCTTGATCCATGTTTCACAGTTCCCTAAAAAGTTTGAAAATTAACTTCACGATAGTCCTTAACGATGGTAAATAGCCCATTTCCGAACTACGCTCCACTGCTCACAAACAAAACCTTTAAGTTGAGGCTAGGTGCTCAAAAATACAACAAATGCATGAAAAGTGAGCACCTTGCCTCGAATTCAAGGTTTTGCTTGTGAGCAATGGAGCGTATTTCGGAAATGGGCTATTAAGTATCCACAAGGTCCTCGAAGTCCTTAAAATTGTATACGGATGTTCACAGTTCCGATTATATTCCTTAAAAATGCAGTTTCAGTTAACAAAGTTATTTACTTATATTTCTACCTGGAAAGACACAACCTCTAAAAGAGGCTATGTGCCTCTTTTTCTTAAATTAAATGGTTATTTGGTTTCTCGAAATGGTTTTCGAATGCTCAGGTGATCCTTTGTGCGCGACGTAAGGTTGGTACAGTTGAAACGTTCGGTAGATAGAGACGGCATGTTGAGTTCCGTCACATACTGACGAAAAAACTGATTCTTCTAAGCAACTTTGAATGAACTTAAAATAAATTGTTAATGTTGTTAATGCTACAGTGAGTCTTTTTTAATTGTTTGAATGACTGGTCGAAACCAAAATTTAGTTAATTAATGCGCAAAAGATGCCACATTTAATATAGGTATAGGCCTTTGAGATTCTCATTTTTTTCGCTGCACTTACTACTAATCAACTGCTGGCTCCAGTACTTTAACCGTCTGTTTTTCTTTTAATATAAATCAGGGGGAAATGAAAATTATATTTGCCAAAATCTTAGAATTACACTCGCCGCTCACAGTCAGGCCTCATCCTGTGTTTTAGAAACTCGACTTTCTGTTTTAAAGGTTTATGTAAAGCGCTACCCGGCTGCCTCAACTCTTGTACCTTTGTAAACTCGATGAACTTTAAGTAATTAACCTTAAGTCATTTGTTTTGATAGACTTGGATCTGTTTTTCGGCCTGATAATATCGAAACATATAAACTTTTCTGTTCAAAATGTTGTTGCACCGTAGTTATGTCAGTTGGCAATGCACATTTTAGCATTTGATATGATTGATTTACTTTGTGTATGGGTGGGAGCAGTATGGAATACCTAGTAGGGTAATGTGTTTCCGGTTGTATGCTCACAACCTTAATGGGTATTGGGTATGGAGTGTTGCGGGATACCTACATGCAATATAGAACCTTGTGTCCTATTGTATGCTCACATGTTCCATTGGTAGCTATAGTTATTAAGGAGTATTGCGGGGTTTCTAGTGGGGGACCTATTGTATGCTCCAAGTTCCATTGGTAGCTGTAGTGGTTAAGGCGTGTTGTGGGGTTTCTAGTGGGGAACCTACTGTATGCTCCAAGTTCCATTGGTAGCTGTAGTGGTTAAGGCGTGTTGTGGGGTTTCTAGTAGAGGACCTATTGTATGCTCCAAGTTCCATTGGTAGCTATAGTGGTTAAGGCGTGTTGTGGGGTTTCTAGTGGG
>JAOBYF010036123.1:0-12803 GCA_025403605.1 Parazoanthus darwini
TGCGATTCAAGGAAAATCCATTGCCTGACTCGTGAATTCCACGTTAAATTTCACTCGAGAAAATGCTATCGCACTCAACACTTCGCAATTCGTGCGATATCATTTTTCTCGTGAAATTTAACGTAGAATTCCCTCGTCAGGCAATGGATTTTCCTATAGTATAGTATAGTATAGTGTAGTGTAGTGTAGTGTAGTGTAGTGTAGTGTAGTGTAGAATAGTGTAGTGTAGTGTAGTGTAGTATAGTATAGTATAGAATAGTATAGTATAGTGTAGTATAGAATAGTATAGTATAGCATAGTTTGATATAGTATAGTATAATGTAATATAACATAACATAGCATTGTGTGATATGGTAGGTATTGTATTACAGTGCATGGTATGTCATTGTGTGGCATGGTATGGTACGGTAGATTGTGGCTTGTTATGGTAGGTGTGGTGTTGTTTGATGCTGTGTGGCAAGGTCAGTTATGAATGATATGGTATAGTATGGCATGGTATGATATCAATGGTGTGTTATTACACGGTATGGTTTGACATAGTAGGGCTTGTCATGTTATTGTATTGTGTGGCATGGTATGGTTGGATACCAGGTATCGTGAATGGTTTATATATACTAGTGTGTTTTCTCCTTTCTTTCAGTGCGGCTAGACAACTACTGCCAAGTGAAACGCAATGCTACTTTTCCAACTTTAGTTTGACGCTGTTGAGGGAAAATTTTCAATAAGTAGCTTAGAACTTATCTTAATTCAACAAAATGTATACTTTTTTCTCATTTCCTTAATACTGCCTCTAAGGAAAAGAATCTGAGCAATTGTAGACCGCACTTTCCTAAAACCATTTGGTTTTTACAAAGTAGTTGGTCCATTTCAGGCGATAGACGATTTAGTATTAGCCTATTGTATATATTAGCAGCAACTGGGGTAAGAGAAATCCCACGATAGTTGGATGGATTAGTTAAACCGCCTTTCTTGGGAACTGGTGCTAAACAAAATTTACGTCAACAAGAGGGAGATGATAGTTTCGTCTTGGTATGATTATAGATAAATAGGATGAGATCAGGGAAGGTAGGATACTCCAATATCAACGGTTTGATGTTATCGAGGCCTGGGGCCTTGTTTCTCTTCAAAGTTCGGTGGCTTCAAGGGGGTTCTGTGTGCGTAAATGGATCAGTAGAGGTATTTAGGGGATCAGATGCCTTGATGATAAGAGCAAGTTTATCAAGGGAAATTTTCGGGGCTTGCCCAAGAAGATTTTGAAGTGGGTTGTCTAGTTTTCTTTTTTTTCTCAGATAAACCCCCTTTGATGGAAAATGAAGTCTGCCTTTTTCCTCACTGTTAACTCTTTTAACAGTTTCCAATGCAGCAGAACAATTTATATCATGGGACACAGGAATTCACGCTCAGGATCTTCCTGCAGCCATGGCCGATCGTGCTGACGATGTTTTAAAATCTGTTTCGGCTGAGGCCGCAAGATTATGAAGAGATCGATTAGAATTCCTTACCTCCAACAATAACGTTTTTAGTTGCTGCAAAAAGCAGTGTCGTTGCATTTTATCGCTACGAGTCAATCGTACATAGTTGGTTAGAAATACATATCTAAGAAAGAGTTTGCAGTTTCTTTAATAAATTTTACTTTTCTTTTGTGAAATATTTGGTCTAAAAGTCCTTGCATGGTCTTAAGACCACGCTCTCTATTTATGCAAGAACAAACGACTATGTGGCACTAAGTTTTGAACTTTGCGTCCCTCACAGCAATAACTAGATTGTCAAAATGTGAAAGATTTTTGCCTGCAATTTCACAACTGGTACAATATTAGCAGCTCCAAACTTAATTTAAAACAAGCTGAAATATTATATGGAGTGATCTCTAAAAGTAAAACTGAATCGACACTGAACCATATCCTTATATTTGCAAAGTTGCATGTTTACAGATGTAACTATTATAATCACAACATACACCCAAACTTTCAAACAATCATAGCTTTATTGAAAAAAAAGATTAGTATAGAAAAATATATAGCTTACTCCTCTCACATTGAAGAAACATTTAGGAAAAAGTGTGAACCTGTAACTACGTTAGCTGAATCGACACTGAACCATATCCTTATATTTGCAAAGTTTCATATTTACAGATGTAACTGTAACAACAAATACCCAAACTTTGAAACTATCATAGCTTTATTGAAAAGAAAAAAAAGATTAGTAAAGAAAAATATATAGTTTACGCCTCTCACGTTGAAGAAACCCTTAAAAAAAAGTGGGAACCTGTAGTTACGTTATTACTAAATGAATAAGTTTTGTAATCCTACCACATTGTAAATTTGTATTGCACAAAAGATCATTCAATGTAAACTTCAAGTTATGCGATAAATAAAAGATATCTGAAAAAAATAGCAATAACTAGTCTATCAAGTGTAGAATCAATTGAATCTAAAAACTTTAAACGTGATAGTAATATTGATGATTATAATAACAAAAATAACACTGGACACACCAGCTAAATACCAACAACCTTAAAACAGGAATACTCCACTTACAGAAATGGTTTTCAGGGTGGATCCGCGTAAAAAGAAAAGAGATAATGTGAGAGCTGTGTCGACGATTTTGATTTTAATGTCAATCACTTTTATTTGAAAGCTCAAGTCATTAAAAAATACTAAAATAAGTTTGTAAAAGTGCCAGCACGGATTTTAAAGTACACACTGTACTGAAGTTAGCACGGTGACAGTTGATAGTAGAAAATGAAATCTGACGAACTTGGAACTTCGAGAAGGGAAAATTTATGGTTGGAAACAGCGCGTTGAGCTTTATT
Organism: Parazoanthus darwini; assembly: GCA_025403605.1. Lineage (NCBI taxonomy): Eukaryota > Metazoa > Cnidaria > Anthozoa > Zoantharia > Parazoanthidae > Parazoanthus > Parazoanthus darwini. The sequence goes on from JAOBYF010036123.1 coordinate 2,813, forward strand.
CACAAACACAACTTTGCAAAATCAGTTACTCAGTCATTTAGAGAATTTATAAGCTTTCCAGTGATATATGGGTTTTGTGGGTATCCCACGCATACTAACTGAGGTATCGTTTGTTTGGTTTTCTGTTTGTTTGTTTAACAACTTCTAATGATATCCACAGATTCTTTCGGTTTCCAATTTTCAGAGTCAATTTTTGTCCAGATGACCAAGTTTTATTATAATTGCTCAGTCTTGTATATCTGAACCCATTAACTAAATGTACTGTACGAAATATTGTTGGAAGAAGTCATGCAAACTGACTATCCAGGGTGGGGGAGGGGACAGATACTGGTTCCTCCAAATCCTAACCCTGTTCCAAATGATTTTGAGTACGCGCATGAAATATCGGTAGCTTGTGTTGCCATCATAAAACCTCGAAACATGAAACACTGTTTTCATGTCGGGAGGGAGATGACTGAAATTACCTTCAGTTGCGACTTATGATTCTGAAGAAAGGGTCAACGCTAGAAAGCCAAATGTCAAAAACACATCATTCCTGGTTATCGTAAAAATGGCCAAAATTGCAATCCTTTGCTTTCGGACAACGGTTCTACTAGTTAGTTTGTCAATTAATTTGGTATTGACTATCAAAACCGGAATATAGCCGTAAACAAGGGTTCATTAACGTCCTTTTTTGCAAACACAGCTACCGCGATAATTTCATTGGGTATAAAACGCTTGAAAAGTCAACGTTGAGCTCCAGCAGAGAAAAAGCTGTCGGTTCATTCAGTCTGCATGGAAATGGGATTCGTGGCTGTTCAGTCCTTGGGTGGCCTCAGATAATATCGTCCTGTGTTATCGGCGGTGACTTTTTCGTGGCAATGAGGGGAGACTCTTTACACAGTTTTCTCTCACGTCCAACAAAAGAAGAAAAAGACGTTAATGAACCCTTGCTGTAAACCATTAGTTGAAACTATGGACCACATGCGCATTTATGATTTTTTTTTCTTCTTAGTCTCACTGATCAATGGTTCCTATAGCACAGGTGTTGAGATAAGGAAATTTAAAATCCCTTATTACTGTTTGTTTAAAAACAAAAAACCATGTTTATTCGGTACAAGTTTTTCATAGTACCGCCAGCGCCACGAGAAAGTTTCCGCGGATAATACAGGGCGATAAAATCGAAGGCCGCCCAAGGACTGAACAGCCATGAACCTCATTTCCATGCAGACTGAATGAACCGACAGCTTTTCTCTTGTGGAGCTTAATTTTGATTTTTCAAGCGTTTTATGCCCAATGAAATTGTCGCTGTAGCTGTGTTTGCAAAAATTGACGTTAATGAACCCTTGTTTACAGCTATATCCCGGTTTTGATTGTCAATGCCAAATTAAAGTTTATGGCGCCAATATAACTGACAAACTAACTATAGTAGACCCATTTACGGCGTTCTTGCCCGTAAATCTGTGGAAGACGACATTTGTTTTCCGGGCCCAGACTGAATATTCCTATTTTCTGCCGATTTTAAGCTGAAAATATTCTTGTAGTATTTGCAAATTTCAGCCTTGATATTCTTATAAACTATATTCTTATAAAAAAGAAAGTGTGGAATTATTTTTTGTTCCGGAACTGCACTTTAAATAAGCATTGCTGGGAATCACATTACCAGAAATTTAAACTAGAATCCCTTTGTTTGTTTTAGGTTTTGTCTCCCGAAAGCAGCGCATTTACCAGGTGTTGTCGCCCAAAAACCCGTAGAAGACAACATTTTCAGCATATGAATTTTTTATAATTCATTTTTTGTTTTTCATAATATGTCACGGCATATCTTCACACGATCGACTAGTTGTACTATTCTGTTTCGTCTTCTCCGCCTTTTAATACGAAATAGTCATCGTCTGCGAATAGGCTAATAGACCGGAGCTAAAACGGAATGACAAAGACAAAAGTTCGGACCGCCACCACTGCATTTCAAATTAACGAGTTGCCTATCCACAGGCACAGGCTGTTGCCCAATCAAGTCTCAATTGGGCCGTAGATCCACTTCAGCGTCGTCTTTATCCTGGGTTTTACTTTAAAAGCATTCAAGTAGAACATCTTTTTGGGTAAGGTCAACTATCGATATCTATGTTTAACATAGTTAAAAACTTTAAAACATACCATATATACAGACTCTTTCTATTCCGATCATCACTCGCATGTATATAGTTCAAGAAGCATCAGCGATTCTGAATTTCAGTTAGCAACACAGTCACTATCCGTTTTAAGCATCGTGCAAGGTTATTGAAAGATTGCGGCAAGTTTTTACTTTAAACAAGCTCATTAGATCTTTACTAAGTGTTTTTGGAATTAACCGATGGACATCTGGCGCGGCTACTGGTATGTCAAGCACACTTTTGTTAAGAACCTGAAGATTTCTTGTTCTTAAATCAAGCAAGTTTTTTTCTTTTTAAATTGAGTAAGTTGCTGAATCGTCCGTTTGTTTCAACCATTTTCGATATTCGGTCTAGAAAAAAAGACAAATGTAACTTTTCTTCTTTTGGCCGCCTCGAGAGCATGATTTCAGCAGTGTTATCTTCAACTTGGATCGTTTCTATGGCGGTGACTGCGAAAAAGAACGCTCCAAATTATCACGTCGGTTTTTCTTTTCTCGCCGAAACGTTTCTTTAAGCAAGAGTAATTCACTTTTTTCTTAGGTTTATCGCACTTCATCTCCTACCTGATCAGACTGAAGCTGAGTTGCCTATTAAACTTTTCGCAAATCGCCCTTCGATTTGTTATTTTGGTCGAAGCTTGTTCGCAGTGATAAAATGCTGGCAAAATTCTGCTTAAAGTTGTTCTCAGATCATTATTATGTATTATACACAATAACACAAACACATCGGTGCAAATTTAGGACTAAAATGAGTTCTTGGTGTTATTAAATTGTTGCTAAAATGTGGGCTAATCCGAGTTTCAGCTGCCCACCTCGCAGCGGAAAGAAGTTTGAGTTGTAGGCCTACTAAGTTAATCGTGGAAAAGCTAAAAACACTTGAACTATTGTTTAAAAATACTATCCAAAAATTTAAAACAACTTATCCTCATCACCACAGCGCTAATATAGATGATATAATATGGGTTTTACCTTTTTAAATTCTTGTGTTATTTGTAATTAAGTTGGGAGGTCCTATTTAAAATAAAAAATAAGATATTATTTACATATGCGCAGCATAGATTTTTGAATCAAAATTCTCATATTAGGCTGGGTTCCGTAAACCACTCCTAAACTTGGATCACTTTCTTTCAAACACACCCACGGGTGATTAAAGGACTGAAACCCAAAAGATTTCGAACTTGAACTCACTGAGTCTTCAAAATCTTCTCAAATATAAACCCATAAATGGGCACATTCGACTAAAGAACTAGCCACCTGTTCACTTTGTTCTTTGTGAATTTGGCAATAGGAAACTTCAATTGTTTTGTACCTCGTTAAGCATTTTAAGAAGATTGAATACCCGTTTTTTATAAGAATCGTAGGCCTTTAATTTTCTAGCCGAAAAATCGAAGCTGAAAAGTGCAGAAATTTTGAAAAAACGCAAAGAACGCACGACTCAGGCTGCGCCTGAGATAGGAACGTTTATTTGTAGAAATTTTGAAAATGGAATCAAGAGAACCGCTACTAAATATCGCGATAGAACATTGCAATTTTAAATTTAATTTTGGTGAATTTGCGATAGCAACTTAGTTGGGTGTGAACGGAGTCAGCTATTGGAAACAACCTTTGAATATACACAGACATAACTGCTAATTGTGTTATACCCCGTCAGGCATTTTAAGAAGATTGGATGCCCTTTTCTTTAATAAGAACCTAGGCTTCTATTCTCTAGCCGGAATATCGAGGCTGAAAAGAGCAGAAATTTTGAAAAGACGCAAAGAACACACGACTCAGGCTGCGCATGAGAAAGGAACTTTTATTTGTAGAAATTTTGAAAATGGAATCAAGAGAACCGCTACTAAATATCGCGAGAGAACAGTGAAAATTTAACTTTAATTTTGGTGAACGTGCGATAGCAATATAGTTGGGTGTAAACGGAGTCAGCTGTTTGAAACAACCTTTGAAAGTACACAGACATAACTGCAAAGAAATAACCAAGTACCGATCATCAGGACTGGTTCTTTTAACAAGATTCGAGGATGAGATCCAAAAAAAATCAATTGAACGTTCATCCTCAAGAAAAGGTAAAAATGAAAGTAGAAAGAGCATATCTAAGCCGCGTTTTCCGATTCTTGTTCCAATGTCCGTAGGGTTTTTTAAAGATATTTAGAAATCCCTTCAACTTTGGAAAACGTGCATTTATATTTACAGCAATTCTATTTCTTAAACAAAGGCTCGAAACCAAGAAGTTTGTTGAAAACTTAGATAATATTTCTAACAAAAAAACTGATCATTTGAAAAAATCGAAAGCATGCATGCGGAAAAAGCATTTCTTTCCAAAAACGGCATAACAAAATATTGAAGGTTAAATTGTGTGCATTTTGGTTGGACGTGCCAAAGTTTACGCATGTATTTATAATTTTTTTTGTATAAAGTGTATAGTTATAAGAACTTGATTTATACTTTAATTTCTTACGAGTTAAATTTCATTTTATGAATAAAATCTTAAGAGTGAGGTCAATTTCTTTGGTTAGTAAAAAAAAATAGAATTTACTTGTAACCAACGCTGGACGCCCAGGGCCTAAATAAACTGTAAGGTTTTCTAGTTAGACGTCAGACTTGTAACAATTTTAGGAGATTTTGTAGCCCTCGCTCACAAACAAATACACAAAAAAGCAAGCTAAAAATAAAATAAAACAAACATACATACATCTTTCATTCAGTCTCATAAGTGAGCAATCGGAAGTCCACACAAGTGCAATGCTAACAAATACAATAACAGAAATAAACACTAATTGTATATCATCGAGCTTGATTGTGATTTTTGAAAAAGCTTTCTTTTAGTGCCACATATAAATGTATTTGAAAATATTTGTTTCTTGCACGAATTTCACTTCGATCAGAAGCAAAATAATCTTCTTGTCCAAATTACTGAAAACAAACGATTTTTAGAGTTTTAAAATTCAATTTTAAAAAACTCAATTCTCAGTTGTTTGCACGAAATTGCGGCATACGAACACACGTCTATTTTGTTCACCGTTCATTTTCATTCGCCAAAGGCATCATCAGGTAACACCCCACTAATAATAACAACTTTCTTCTAGTCAAAACGCAAGTGTCTGACTAATCGGGAAAACTGTGTCAGTCCACAACACCAGCATTAGCCTAGTCTTATCGACAAGTGCGTGGGATTTTTCAAGACCCCGATAGAACGCGGGAGACTAGACACCAACGGCTTAACGTCCCTTTCTACAAACGGTGTGGCGAAATTTTAATTGTAGGTAAAATTCAATGACCTCCTTACGTATCTTGTCTGAAGCTTTTGAAACTGTTAACTTACTTGCTTATTTACTTTATTTTGTCCTGTACAGGATAAACTAATTTTTCAAGAAAAGCCAAAGCCAGAGGCTTAAATGGCTTGGTCAGCTTAATAAGAGAGGATTGATATAAGGGAAGACAGGACTATCAAATTCACAAAACTAAACTAAGCACATGCAAATATAAATTAAATGAATAAATAAATAAATAAATAAATAAATAAATAAATAAATAAGTAAATGAATAAATAAATAAGTATATAAATAAACAAATAAATAAATAAATAAATAAAATATAAATAAATAAATAAATAAGTAAATAAATAAATAAAATAATTTCTAAACATTAGAAATGACAGTTTCAAAAATTATCCAATATATACACTTGGCTATGAGCTAGCAAGCTTTACCTCTATACTGAAAAATTACTAACTTCATAATTTACCATACTAGACGACACAAAATAAAACACCAATAAAGCAGTGGAGATAAACCTGGATGGCTTAATACTCTGAAATTAACTGATATAGTCTATTATCAAAATCTTCTTATATAAATTTTGTTCTGGGATGCTACCTTCTGTATTTGATAATTTTTTCCAAACCATTTCATTCAGGCACAGGTATAATAATACAAGATTAACTTCTCGGTCTAGTTACTATATTCCCTCAGTTAGAACCAATTACGGAAAGTTTAACATTCGTTACCAAGGAGCCAGCACTTGGAACAATATTGAGGAGTCAGCAAAAAAAACTCAACTTTCACAGGTTCAAAAAAGCAATAAAAACACAATCAATAAGCAATTATTAATAAATGCAAAAGCCCCCTATTGCCATTATTTCTCCATTTTTTTTATTCTTTTATTTATTTCTTCCATTTTTTAAATTATTTTTTTAGTTGTACTATGCTTGTGCTTGCGACTTGACCGCTTTCATAATATATTTATAAAATTATTATTATATAGTTATCTAGCTTTGATTAGCTTTTCAGTTAATTTAATACCCAACACCTGTACATACTTTCTAAACTAATTTTCTGTAATTAATTTGCGCAGTATTTAGATAATTATTGTGTTGTATTGTATTATATTGTGTTGTATTGTATTGGTTTGCTTGAAAAACACTTAGACTGGAAAGATCATATTCTTACTATTTAAAAAATATATTTGGAGCTATAGGAATTCTGTCGAAAGCAAGGCCATTTGTTCATGTTAACACTTAAAGTGCCACTACGATCATATTTTAGCACCCTGATTTTTTTTGGCAGAAAAGTGAAAAAGAGGTACCAAATAGACAACACGCCAAACCGTTCACCGATACGAAATTTGAAACTATCCTTTTTTCGACCCTATTCCTTTCGATTTCCTTTCTTCCGTCCGGCAATCACATCGTCACGCTCTGTTGAGCAAGAAATTAGCGGATATGACGTGAATGATAAATATAGTGAGGGCTTGGTTAATTTCATTCGCACCCGCTTTATATTCGCTCAGTTCTCCTTTACGTTTTCTTAGTATTAGGTTATGGTTTTCGACTGTACCAGCGATAACGACGACAAGGCTGGCATGTCCAGCTCGTAAACTCTATCACTCTGTGTGAGACAAACCAAACAGGTCAGTCAGGGATACGGCGATAAGCTGATTCTCATTTTGCTTACTTCATTTTCCGCTTTCAACATTCTGAAAGGCAATTCTTGTAGATGAAGAAAAAGAGAAATCTCATCAAGGGATTGCTCCTTACTTCTTTCAAGCAAAAACAGATAGCGTCGCCAGTATTGCCCAGAAAAGTATAAGGTCGCGTGTTTATAGTTTTAAGATTTTCGTGCACAGACAGACAATTTGTTTTCTATGTGTTTTCTTCGGGTCAGTTATGATTTGTCTTCAATTTAACTGAGTTATTCAATTCGATTTTAATAACACCTGCGCTTAAGTTTTCCGCCATGGACATATTAAATAATTCGTACTCGTGTAAGAGCACAGATTTTTGTTTAGTATCGAAAGTAACTACTGATTCAATTTATGGACTGCATTCTACCGACTCGGCAAGTAACCAAGCACTGTTTCTGCTATTATCCGCCTTCATTCATGGTGTTTTTTGCAAGATTTTCCGTTGGAGTACTGAAAGCAGAACAGTGTTCTTAAAAATGAATTTAATACTCTCAACGCTAGCGCTCGACATGGACAGTTCCAAGGGGTTTGTGGTCTTTCGACTGAATCATGGAGGATTAATTCGGAATCTCTCAGAAACTATTGCTACGTCCGCACCAAACTGCGAAAGTTCTCATGTCTTTCCGTGCTGTTGATGACAAATTTAGTGGTAAAGTGCATTGGTATTTTTCAAGCATCTGAATTGTACATACAACGTCTTATCATGCTACGTTATTTTGTTGATATTTATCATCATTTAAGACAGGTTATTAGAGGAAGCTAAGGGAACACAACTTAAGTATTAAAACAGAGCCGCATTTAAACCAGCTATGCTGAACAGGGCGTCTCTGTTTAAATATTGTAATAAATCTCTCTCTCGCTCTCTCGCTCTCTCGCTCTCTCTCTCTGTCTCTCTGTTTCTCTCTTTCTCTCTCTCTCTGTCTCTCTCTGTCTCTCTCTGTCTCTGTCTCTCTCTGTCTCTCTCTCTCTCTGAGGGTATAAACATATTTTTTATAGTTTTCGATCAGACGCTGCCTTAGTAGTTCTGTCTTGTTGAAAGAAGAAGCGGCGGCGAATACAATATTTTGCTCTACGGGTCACAAATATTATGAAATTCGCTAGGTTCACTCAATGTGTGTTACTAAGTCATAATAACTTATGCACTGATAACCTTATCGATTTGCACTGATTTACAAATATCTTCTTCGGAGACAGTAAGTTAGTCCAGTCGATAGAAAATAATACTGAATTATCCTTTGCATAGTCAGTATCACGGTACTTCGATATGATTCGAGTTCGAACAGAGCTGAGGCCGGCAGACAGTCATACCGTACTCGACCAGGCAAAGCATTTGAGCGACATTCACTTCGACTGAAGATACCCATGGCATTTTGTTGGCTTACGGTGAAACTCCTCTGAAATATCTTGTTCTCAAACACTAAAACAGGCCAACTAGTGCAATTTCCATAAAGAGAACACGAGAGGAATATAGTAAGCGAGTCTGCCAGAATGGGTTGAGTCAGACAGCCGCTGATGTAAAATGCGGGCCGAATGATTCGCAAACTAGTAATAGCGGACCAATTTTTCCTGGGTAAGACGTGCTAAAATCGCGGCGTAAAATTTATCTTATTTGAATTTTTTTTACACAGTTTGCTTATTTAGTGACTCATCTTTGTTTCACACGGAGAAAAAAGAAAAAGAAAAAGGGCGATTTTTATCGTAGTGGCCCTTTAAACGTTTATGGAGTCGTCGGACCCCTCCACCAAGGTTTTTCTGACGTAAAATCTGAAGTTTTGCAGCAATTAAAATGAAACTTGCAATACGTGTACTCCAATAAGGGATACAACCTTTGAAGTTAATTGGATGATATCATCACCTATAATTTATACAAAGTTAACAATGCACTTTAAAGTTTGGATAATAAATGGACAATATTTTACAAAACACGTCCTATTTTCAATTGTACTGATCTTCTCGTTTTTATTTTTTTATTAGTTTAAGCCAATAAGTACATGTTTTATATTGTTTTCAAGAAACTTTGTTGCAAGTTTGTTGAATAATAAAGTAAAATTTCTATGTTGACTGCGGACATGCTGTTCAATGGCTATTGCCATAGCAATATTTAAGGTTAATATTCTCATTTAATTATTTTACTCTCTCATTTACCTATGGTCTCATAATCTGGGCTAACACATACCAGCAAATATCAATTTACTATATGTTCTACAAAAAAGACAATCCGCATAATGACGTTTTCTCATTTTAATGCCCATAATGCTTTGATTTTCTTCGATCTAAAGTTGTTCAATCTATTTAACTTCGTAAAATTCCACAATCCAGTGTTTATGCACCAGCATTTTTCAAACAAGTTGCCCCACTTTTTTTCATGAATTCTTCACACCCGTATTTTGTAAGCATCATCATCATTTGTAAGACTTGTAAAAGCTATGGTAAATTTAGTATTAGATTTTCTGGTACAAAAAGTTGGAGTAACATTGAAGAAGATGAATAGGCCTCCCTTTCAAAGCTTTTAAGACCAAGAATCAAGATGAAAAGATATCTTTATAAATACCTACTCGACAGTCTGATAAAACATCACTGCCAAGTACCGTAAATGATCTAATAAACGCCCAGCTTCCAATAAACGCCCCATATCTAATAGACGCCCCCCTCTGTATAGAATTTTGGGTTAAACGCCCCTCTCTATTAAAAGCCTCTATCTAATAGACGCCCCCTAGGGGGGCGTTTATTACATAAATCCCAGAAATTATTTTTTCCTTAACTGATAATGTCTTCCCAAGAATAAAGAGCATATAAACCACTTCATCGATCAATAGTTTATTTATTAACGTCCTCTCTGGATCAAGGGCTTAGAAATCGTGTCTTGCTCTAGTTCAAAGTCAAAGTAAGCGTATTTTGACT